>JAJOOD010014052.1:0-32743 GCA_029582525.1 Solanum tacnaense | reverse complement strand
CATGTATGTATATCCCCATTTAAGTCTTTTATATCTTAGTTGGCTAGAGTTTTGTCCTTACGATGATTAAACTTGAATCTTTGGTGTTAATTTCATCATGGTTCGATTGTCATGTTTGGTGGCTTCGATTTCCAAATAAACAAAATTAGCTTACCCCGTATCTTCGTTTTATGATACTTCTGCGATAGGTGGCTTTATTTATTGGTAGATGCATAGTTGATTGTTCGTTAGCCTGTTCCCTCTCTCTTTATACATAATTATGTTAATTACTAACTATTTGTTTACCATATTGTGAGTTGCTTTTATTACGTCCATTTTCACTTGCTTATAAACTTTTCTTATGTGTGTATACATATGCCTTGAAATTTCCTTATGCGTAGATTGTGATAGTCTAGTGTTAATTACATTACTTCCTATCATGCTTTGATTTCCTTCATGCACTGTTAAGTCATAAATGAAGAGTAAGTGTTTTTTTTTCTTTGATACAGTAGTATTCATTTGTCCTATGGTAGCTTTGGTTGCATTTTGTTTTTTTTTAAGTGCTTGAGTTGCTCTTTATTTCAATTGAAGTATGCTTCATTTGCTTATTCATCTCACATACTAATTTTGTTCTTTCTTTTGTTTCTTGTATGGACCCCCTTTCGAGTTCATGGAGGACTTATCTACCTTGCATATTCGAGTTGAGCCATAAAGACTCGTTCTTTACTTTCCCTATTCTCGAGTCAGCTCCCCCTATGTATTTGGAAGCCGTTACAGATCCCGGAGGCTCAACAAACTGCTGGAAATTAGTTCATAAATGTTTAAAAGCTCAAGAAATGGGATGTATACATGTTGTATACAATATTTATACACTGATATACAGGTCGAGGTGCTGAAAAATAGATCCAAACTGCGGATATACAAGTAAAAGACGAAAAAACAAGTCTCGGGAGTTAAAAACGGTGTTATATACACTGATATACGGACAGTATATTGTCTGTATACAAAAATCAGAAATGGGCCCAAAACCCCAAGAAAATTCAGGCTGCTTTTATTTTTTGGAAGATGGGCCAAAGACCATCTGATTTTTGGACAGCCTTTATAATAGTTTAGGACGGGGAAATGGGGCCAAAGCCCAAGATTAGAAACGCCCAAATCTTCCTCCCTCACTCTTTCTATTTGAATTTATTAATTTGTCTTACTCTTACTTGCTTATTTGCTAATTAATTTTAAGGTTAGCTTAATTCAATTTCCCAAAAGATGAACTATATTCTCAATGTTAGTACATTTTAATATAACTCATTTTTTATCAACTCCCATACTTTTATTTAACATCTTTAGTACAAACTTTTTTTTAAAAATTAATTAAAAATAGTTTCGTGCTTCAATTAACTAATTTAGTTCAAATTGTTATTTTTTAAAATGATTCAAAAAATAAAAAAATATTCTAATTAATCAAGTTTTGTTAAAGTTCCAATCACTTGTAATTAGATTTAAATGTTTCAATTAAAGTCTCCTTTTTAAAAAAAAAAAAATTGTTCTTTGTTTTACTATTTTTCAAGTCAATTGAATGTTGTAAATTATTATATTTTTATGTTAAATCATTTTCCTAAGAAATAGTCAAAATATTAACCAAGTCGTAGGATACCCACATGTTAGCGGACGCTTCAAATGCCTTAAAAACCTTCTTGAAGCGTAAATAAGAACCTCTTACCCATTTTCTCTAAAAATTTTAAGACTTCATCTGTTAGAGTCTTTTTAAATTAAGTTTTCTTAATTTCTTTAAAAAAATTAAGTGGCGACTTTTTTCTAAGTATTTTTTTCTCAAATTGTTTTATACTTAGAATATTTCAAAAAAAAGTGATTTTTCTAAAGATAGTAAAATTACGGCGTAAGAATCCCCTTATGATGTGGTCCTAGATGGTTTCCCTAAGACCGTTACCTTAGTCATGCCTAATATTCCCTTAGAATTGTGGCGGGGTTCTAGTAGCCACACATTGACTGAATTATCTTTTATGTTCAGGCTCGCAAATTAGTATCCAGTGGATGCTTAGCCTATTTGGCTTATGTTCGTAATGTTATAGGGAAAGCCATATAGTAGATTATGTTCCTAATGTGCATGAGTTCGCAGATATCTTTCCTAGCGACCTACTAAACTTCCTCTTAAGTGTGATATTGAATTCGTTATTGATCTGGAGCCGAACACTCATCTTATTTCTATTCCACCTTACCTTATGGAACTTGTTGTGCTTAAAGATCTCAATATTCAGCTCTAGGATCTATTGGGTAAGGGTTTCATCAGTCCAAGTGTCTCAACATGTGGTGCTCCCATTCTGTTTACAAATAAAGAGGATGGCTCTATGGGTATCGATTAATGGCAGTTGAACAAGGTGATATTCCAGAATAAGTAACATATGCATCGTATTGATGATTTATTTTTCCATATTCAGGGTGTCACGTTCTTTTCAAAGATTTACTTAATGTCTGGTTACCATCAAATTTGTATTAGGGATAAGGACATATTAAGACAACTGTCAGGACTCGTTATGGCTAATATGACTTCCTAAAGATGTTTTTTGGGTGGACCAATGCCCAATGACGTTCATCGACTTGATGATGCATGTTTACAAGCCTTATATAGACGCACTCATTCATCATTGTGTTTACTTGAGAAGTAGGGAGGAGCACAAGCAACATTTAATGATTATGCTTAAAACTTTGAGAGATCAGCAGCTTTATGTTAAGTTCACCAAGTGCGAGTTCTAGAAAGATTCTGTAGCATTCTTGGGGAACGTGGTGTCCAAGAATGGTATTATGGTAGACATAGAGAATATTGAGGCAGTTCGTGATTAGGCTAGGCCCACGTCAGTGTTAGATATTCAGAATTTTATGGGGTTAGCAAGCTACTATAGATGGTTTGTCGAGGGATTCTCTTATATAGAAGCACTATTGACTAAGCTGACTAGATTAGATGTTCCTTTTGAGTGGTTATACGAGTGCGACGCAAGTTTTTTGAAGCTCAAAGAGTTTGTTACAACAACTCATATTTTCATTCTTTAGTTTAGGGCGAAGGGTCAAAGATGTATTGTGATGCATCCGACGTTGGTTTGGGTTCTGTTTTGATACAGTGGGGTCGTGTTATAGCATATGTGTCAAAGAAACTTAAGGTGCACGAGGAGAAACTATCCCATTCATGATTTGGAGTTGGCAGCGGGACTTTTGGTGCGTAAGATTTTGAGGCGCTCTTTGTATAGAGTTCATTGTGAGATCTCCACATACCACTAGAGTCTTCAGCATATTTTGAGTCAAAAGGACCTTAATTCGAGGCATCGTAAGTGGATTAAGCTTCTGAAATACTATGACCTCTCTATTTTGTACCATCTAGGCAAGGCAAATGTGGTGGAGGATATTTTGAGCCAGAAGGCGGTGAGTATGGGGACTCTAGCCTTCCTTTCATTTTCTAACAGACCTTTGGCATTGGAAATCCAGTTTTTGGCCAATAGGTTGGTTCGACTTCATATCTATGATCCCATTTGAGTAATAGCGTGTGTTAAGGCTCATTCTACTCTATTGGAGCATATTCATCATCGGCAGTTCAAGGATGATGGTTTGGTGGCTATTTGTGATCGAGTTTTAAGCGACAATGTTGGTAAGGAAACCTTAGACTCTTAGGGTGTTTTGAGATTTGGAGATCGTATTTGTGTTACTAGAGTTGGAGATTTGATTTAGATGGTACTTCAGGAGGCTCACAACTCCAAGTATTATATTCACTTGGGATCGACCAAGATGTATAGAGATTAGAGGCAGCATTACTGGTGGAGCGGTATGAAGAGGAATATAACAGATTATGTAGCTTGTTGCCTCTGTTGCCAGTTGTGAAGGTCGAGCACTTGAGAACTGGTGGCGATTTTCAAAGATTACCCATTCCTAAGTGAAAGTAGGAGCAGATCACTATGGACTTTATAGTGCGAATGAGGTAAGATTATATATGATTTACGTATGAGGTTACTATTTTGCAAGCAATTCATATGTTTGTCGCCATTGGATACTGGTTGAGCCACTGGAATGGAATGAGATAAGAATCTCCTGAGATCTTTCCTCTCCACTTACTCGTAACAGGCTTTTCTTCTGTAGAAGACTTCTTTCGAATGGCATAATTTTCCGACACTACGTTCCTCGATCTTCAAACAAAACTGACTTCTACTTCATCTTCAGGATAGGATCCTCATTGGTTCTTTTTACATACCACTCTCGGCAACCATTGAAAGGTAACTAAAACACATGAAACGGGGACTACCCGAGTTAATGATAGAGGCAAGAACACTTTATGGGTTGAAGCATTCACTATTGCAGTGTATTTAATCAACAAATTGCCATTTTCGTGTTTTAAATAGCGTAAATTTTCAATACTAATGTACATGTATAATTGAAAGTGATTTTCAATCACTTATCTTTTATGTCAAATCTTAACGGATATATCCTAAGTCAAGGACTTTATATACCGAATGGTATAAATTTAATTTATTAATCTACTATCAGGTTGTCGGTTAATTCGTTAAGAAAAAACCGATAACCCGATGATGAAAAATTCAAAACCGTTCTCAAAACCGTTAAACCAATAACCCATTGCCGATAAACCAATAACCTTTTTTTGGTTCAGTTTTGAACAACCCTAACCCATATTCTTTTTGTCCTAGCCAACATCCAAAATAACTCATAATCCAACCCAAATAAGGCATCTAATATCAACAAACAACAATAGAGTAATACCAAAAAAATAATAAGCTTCAAATCAATCTTCACCGCTTCAATAACAACCATATTCATCTAAGTTAATGATTCTCAACATCTAAATGTTGGGTTCGAAAGTGATTGGGGTGTTATGCAAAAGCTTACAATTGCAGATCAAGACGGTGATAAGTTAGATGACAAAAAACTTATACTAAAAACATAATAATATTATATGGCTTAGTCAATTGGCCTACATATGAAAAACTAAATAAAAAAGAAAATATTAAAACTGTTGAGAGAAAATTCTCCACATAAAAGAAAGTCTCTAATCGACTACATTGTGAATGCAATTGTGTTATTTGGTATAAGAAGAGGGTCTTCAATATATAGAGTTTCAAGTTTTTCCTCTAAGAAAAGAATAAACCAAATATGGACGAGAATAATATATTTTTCTTTAAGAAAAAGTTCAAGTATTTATGGTAATACTTTGACTTTTCCTTAAGAAAAAAATAAACTTAAAATAAGGTAAAAAAATAGGGAAAAATCCTAACAAATCTCTCATTTTGGCTTGAATTTTCTACCATAATAATCTTGATCCTCTTTCTTCACACAATCTTCATGTATCACTACTGCTTATCATGATTTAAAAATTGATATGAGTTAAAAATCGAAGCCTTGTATTAAAAGTTATGAGCAGGGTTGAAAGTGGAGGTCATGTGTTAAAAGTAATATGCATGAGTTGAAAGTGAAGCTCATGCGTTAAAAGTGATATGCATGAGTTGAAAGTAGAACCCATGCATGAAAAGTAAGATGCATAAGTTAAAATTGGAGCCCGAGCATTAAAAATTTAGAGAGGTTGAATGTTGGAGCCCGTGTGTTAAAGTAAGCATGGGTTGAAAATTGATTTTTCTTTTACAGATGAAGCAGCAGGATTGTTGAAAATATATTTAAAAAAATTCTCCACATGTAGTAGGACAAAAATCTTCATTATCGTCAAATTTATTGCAAATTGATTTGAAGCCGCATTGAACATGTCTTCAACCTCGTTCCATTGGTTCGAAAGTGATTGGGGCGTTATGCGGAAGCTTACAATTGCAGATCAAGATGGTGATAAATCAGATGACAAAAACTTATACTAAAAACATAATATAATTATATGGTTTAACCAATCGGCATTCATATGAAAAATAAAATAATAAAGAAAATATTAAAACTTTTGAGAGAAAATTCCCACATAAACAAAAGTCTCTAATCGACTACATTGTGGATGCTATTGTGTTATTTGGTATGAGAAGAGGCTCTTCAATTTATAGAATTTTAAGTTTTTCCTCTAAGGAAAGAATAAACCAAATATAAAAGAGAATAATATATTTTTCTTTAAGAAAAAGTTCAAGCATTTATGGTAATACTTTGACTTTTCCTTAAGGAAAAAATAAAATTCAAATAAAGTAAGAAAATCAGGGTAAAACCCTAACACCGAACACACACCACACTTAAAAATCTCAGCAACTAATTGAAATGTTGATGATTCAACGGTGAAGAACTATTGAGATTCAAATCAATCTCAACCCTCCACCTGTGTATTCTATTAAGATTCAAACATTTAACGGATGAAGGACATATTTGGCTCAAAGTATAATGGTAATGATATAATTGGACCAAAAGTATAATGAATGACAGATTTAACCTATTTCAGATAGTACAAAGTTAAATATAACCCTTTCCAAAAATACAAAAGTGATACAAAAATGTAGTATATGCACAAATTGGTCGTCTTGTTGGCCCGCATAGTGATTTGTATATTTCTTTTATGAACTGCTAAGTTATTTGAGATTATTGTTGTAGCACAATGTTCATTTTGTTTGCCCACATCCATGCAGGTCCTTGAGGCTGGGATAAAGGTGTTCATCAACATCATATGTATGTATGCCCTTGAAGCTAGGATCGGGATGTTCGTTACACTACATGCATAGTTACTACTTTTGCCTTTAAAGCTATGAATCGAGGTGTTTGCCTACACCATATTTCACTGTATTACATCTCATACTTTTGTGTATGGTGGCTTGATTTGTTGTGGTAAATTGAGTATGGAACCCCTAAGCCTTGGTATATTGTTGGTATTGTGTTAATGTAAAATAAAGTCAGAAGCAGGTAGGCTGGCTCCTAGTTGTTGGCAGTGTGTCGTTCATTGTTTCAATTCAGTTATTTTCTTGATATTTTTCATTGCCTTGCATATTCGATACATTATTTTATATTGACACCCCGAGCCTGGAGGCTGCATTCATGCCTACATGTGTTGATCGAGTGGCAGATTGGGTTGTCAATGTCATTGGACTTCTTTGATAACAGATTCTGAATTTGAAAGTCTTTGTGAAAAGACCATTATTGGCCAGGTAAGATCATGTCGACAATAGTGTCACGGACTTAGAGTCTCACTAGAGCTCTGTGCGGCACTTGGCAACTTACTCACTAATATTTCAAGTAGGGCTGGGCGTTCGGTCGGTTCGGTTCGGTTTTTTGGTTTTCGGTTTGGCAAAAATGTGAAACCAAAACAAATTGAAGTAAATTCGGTTCGGTTCGGTTATTACAATTTTGGTTCAGTTTATTTTGATTTGGTTTTCGATTTAACCAAATTTAATTAACAGTGGCAAAAATTAAAAAAGTTAATTTATTTATACTTATCAAGGATGGATAGTAGTCACTAATTTACCGTAAGCCTCATTAGAATCAAATGCTTTGATGTCCTCTACATACAAATGCACGTGCTTACACATGTACACTAACCGTAACTAAAACTCTAAAAGATGATAGACATTAGACACTCGTGACTCAACACTACTTCATGAATACTTATTTAACACAAATGTCAACAGAGTTGCCTATAAATAACTTAATTACAGAAAGACGTCGTACATTACAGTTCACAAATCACACAAATAATCCCATAGGTACATACTTGCATTCAATGATTAAAAAAACAATAGAGGACGCAATACATGTTTTTCATATTCTTGCCATGGGTTTTCATCAGATTTTGCTCTTAATGTGTATCTAACAATTTCTTTTGTTGTTACACTTCAAGAATCTCTAACAATGCTTACAGATTTTGCTCTTCAACTTCTAGAGTGGTACATTACTCAGCTACTACCTACTCGTGTTGTTTTCCACAATTTTATTAGATTCCATTATTAATTTGCCATCAAAATAAAGATTTCCAGATGAAAGTTGGGAGGCTTCAAGCCTCGAGTCGCGAGCGAGCACTGAACGGTGGCTAGTGAGAAGCACTGCGGGATGCGAGCACTCAGCAAGATTCAGAGATGAGAGTTGAGAGATGACGAACTGAGAGATGAGAGATGAGAGTTGATTGTTGAGAGACGACGAGCTGGCGGGCTACGGCGTAAGTTGTAACTGATTATTCCAAGTCGAGTGAGGAGTGACGACTGACGACAGACGTGAGACGAGAGTTGAGAAATGGGAGTTGTTGTCTGAGTTAGGGATTTCAGATTATACGTTTAGGGATTTTTTTTTATTGGAATTTGGGCCTAATTTGTATATGGGTTGTAGCATATGAGATGGCTAGGGCATGGGCTGAAGTAACTTGATTAAGGGTGTAAGGAACATATATATAATATTTTGGTTTTTTCAGTTAACCGATTTTTTTTAGCTAAAAACCCAAAACCGAACCGAAAAACTGAAATATTGAAATGTGAAACCGAAACCAACCGAAACCGAAATTTAAAAAAAATTGGTTCAGTCGGTTTTTTCGGTTTTAACCATATTATGCCAGCCCTAATTTCAAGATCTTGTAAGCTCAAGTAAGTCATTTGAAACTAAGATCGCTAAGAGGATGTAAAGAAAGCTGTGGAAAGAAGGCTTTGTATTGCTTGTGGAATGCTTACACTTTGTTGGATGATTTACAAATGAGAAGCCCTCTATTTCTACTACTTCCTAAGGGCCTAAGTGTAAATAATATTTATTTTATAAGTCCTTATATATTTATACTTTAGTCCACATTCTAGAATTCTCTCCAATTCTAAATCCTTCCTTGAAAATATCTAGTCCCTCTTCTAGAATTCTCTACTAGTCTAGAGAATTCTAAGGCATTCTAGAGTCTTCTAAGGAAAGATCTAGGGAATTCTAGACTCTTCCATTAACCTCTCCATAACTCTAGATTCTTCCTCCTTATTTTATACCAAATTTGAAGGGCAATGTGGCGGGTCATGACACTCTCCCCCACTTATTGATGCGACGACCGCATCACAGTGCTGCTACATGGACAACTGAGGCTTGTCTTTTCATATGCGCGACCGGTAATCCATTAACTCGATCAATTCCCTTGTGCAACTCCCTCAGTTGCTTCATTATCTCTTCTAGCTCGGTATTATAATTTACCTCCTTCCTAGGAGGCAAGCGCCTTGGCGGATCCTCTACATCATGGCATTGTTCTCTTTTAGAACCTTCTCCATGCATTGTGGAAAGGACTTTTAGCACCATTGTCTTATTTTGAACTTGCAATGGTGGCTATAAACTTTGACTCTTTCTTCTTAAGGCTTCTCTCAAGTTGCATGGTCGCTAGTCGGACTTGTCCTTCCGTCTTTGGTACCTTAACTAGGGGTACCATACATGATCCTTCTTGCTCCATGATCAAAATTCGTTGGAGGTAAGGATCGATCACTGCATAACATTGTTGGAAGAACTCTTGCCCAAGAATTATGTCAAAAAATCTAAAGAAGCGACAGTGAAGTTGGTTTTACCTTGCCACTTGCCTAGCGTGATGCTTAATCCATGTGCGAATCCACACACAAGAGTCGGTGGAGCATTGACCATCCTAAGATAGGTGTTACTTGGACTGTAACTCATCCTCAGTCTTGTTGCTGCCGTCTTGGTCATAATATTGGCCTCTGCACCCGTGTCGACCATAGCATGAGTGGGTCTTCCATTAATCGTGATGTTGATATACTGCGCATCATATTCTCTTGGCTTCCCTGGCTGCTTCGTGATGGCTCCGCATAGTCTTATCAAGCCCAATTATGTCGTCTTTGCGCCTTGTCCTAACTCATGTGCATCTTTCTCCTTCCGCTCTTGCAGGATAGCACCAAGTCTCTTCAGTTCAGGGCACATTGCATAGCCATGCATCCCACCACATATGTAGCAACCATTTCTCTTCGTAAGATCTATCTTCCTCTCTGTATCGCCTTGATGTCCAATCTTCTTGCCATCAAACCTATAAGTATCATAATTCTTGGGATGTGGCCGCTGCTACCTCGACTTTGCCACGATCTCCCCCACCTTGGTCATGACTACCTCTCATCTCCTCTCATTTGGATCTGTCGGGTTTTTCATACTTGGAGTCTGTCAGAGCTTCGGCCTGAGTAATGGCTTCATCGATAGTCCTGACCTGTTGGCGTTCCAACTCCGTCCTTGCCCAATTTCGTGGCCAATCCATAAAGTGGAACAACATATCTTCATCCGTGAGGTTGGGAATCAGAAGTGTGAAGGTGGTGAACTCCTTCACATATACGTGTATCTTGCACGTATGTTTCAGCTCCCTAAACTTGCGCTTCAACTCCACTCGGAATTGCTCCCAAGTTTTGATGGTGCAAAGCCTCTTCCCTATCTCCGACTATTTACACCTCCACCATAGCATGGCCATCTCCGAAAGATATAACACGGTGGTGTTGATCTTGTTTTCATCACTTTTCACTCGGTTATACTTGAAATAATTCTCCCAAGTGCCATAAGAAATTCTCCACCTCTTGTGTGTCACGGACGCCTTTGAACATAGGTGGCTTGGGAGCCTCGTCCTTGGCCTCCCTATCCCAGTCGAACGACGATGATCCTCTAACTTCCACGCCCTCCTTGAGTGCTTCCATCTCGGCCCGCATGGTCTCAATCGTACTTAACGCCTTCATGAGCCGACACTTCAAAGAAGTAATAGCCTTCTTCATCTCGAGCTCAGCACGCTGGCGGCATTCCAACTCCTGGCGGATGTGGTTGTTCTCCTCAAGGGTGAAGTCCTCCGTCTTAAACTTTCCATCGACCTTGTTCAAGTGACGGCCTAAGATCTCCACGACTTGTCTTGTCGTTTCAACCCTTGCGATCCACTCCTCTCCAGGTGTGACGTCAATGGGCTCCTCGCCACGGTCATCGTCACTTGCTTCAGTGGTTGAATGTGGGTGAGATGTTAGCGCCTCGCTTGGTGTAGGGTCGAGCAGCATTTCCTCACTACTCTTGTGGTGTTTCTTTCCCTTGTGGTTCTTCCGTCCACCATCCAGCCTGACGTTGGTGGTGCTAGCAGCGTTTACGTCTCCTTCGTTGGCCATTTCCTTAGTGACAAACATTTGCTCTGATACCACACTGTTACGGACTTAGAGTCTCACTAAAGCTTCGTGAGGTACGTGACAACTTACTCACTAATATTTCAAGATCTTGTAAGCTCAAGTAAGCCCTTTGAAACTAAGATCGCTAAGAGAATGTAAAGAAAGACTTAGAAGGCTTTGTATTGCTTGTGGAATGCTTACACTTTGTTGGATGATTTACAATTGAGAGGCCCTCTAATTATACTACTTTCTAGGGGTCTAAGTGTAAATAATATTTACTTTATAAGTCCTTACATATTTACACTTTAGTTCACATTCTCGAATTCTCTCCAATTCTAGAGAATTCTAAAGCCTTCCTTGAAAATATCTAGTCCCTCTTCTAGAATTATTTATTAGTCTAGAGAATTCTAAGGCTTTCTAAGATATTTTCTAAGGCATTCTAGAGTCTTCTAAGGAAAGATCTAGGGAATTCTAGAGTCTTCCACTAATTTCTCCATAACTCTAGATTCTTCCTCCTTATTTTATACCAAATTTGAAGGGCAAGGTGGCAGGTCATGACAATAGGCTATGTGGCATCACTCTTCTTGTTCAATTTTTAGACTTCATCAGACTTTTGTTCGTAGAAGGTTTATTAGTAGGGCCAGAGGCGATCGTGGGTTCGGACGAACCCACTAGCTTTTCCGTAGATCCAGTATTTATATAAGAAAATTAAATATATATATTCAGTTTTGAATCCTGTAACAAAATTGATTGATAGTTAACTCAGTTGTAAGGAAGGGGAAGTAAAAATGTTTTTTACACTAATATTGTGAGTTCAAACCTCACTATCAACAAAATTTTATCTTATATACATGATGAGAGATGATTTATATGTAGGCGTTTGGCCATGCTTTATTGTGAATTTTAAAAATAAAAAAATTATTTTCAAAGTGAAAAATGATATTTGAAAATTTATTGTATTTAGCCATGAATACAATTTTAATTATTTTTTTAGACTTTTTACGAGTAATTTTACATGAAAAAAGTTAACACTTGCTAGCTGTTTGGCAAATTTTTGAAAATTCTAAAATTCATTTTAAAATTGAATTCCAAAATTTTATGGACAAATGTGTTTTAAGAGTTCAAGTTCAAAAAAAGTGAAAAATTATCATGATAAAACATCTCCTATAGTGTTGGGGAGATAAAAGGGCGAAAAAATTATTATGTGTGAGGCACAACTGATACTAGTTATATGAGGATATTATTTTATTGATATTATATTCTAACCCGTGGAATTCATGCTTTATTTTCCATTTTAGCATTATTTCTCTTTCTTACTTTTCTCTCTCATTTTTTGTTTTCTTCAAAATCTAATTTGAAACCAATTTAATTACTCCCTCAGTTTGTATAAATGAAAATAATTTATTTTTTTACTTATTATTTTAACAGAAAATATTTTCAAAAATTATTGTTTTTATCATTAAATAACTACATAAGATATTAATGATTAAATTTTAAATTTCAAAATATTATTAATGAAACTAAAATGAATCTCTATTAAATACAATTGAATATATATAAATGAAACACTTGTTATTAAATTACACATTAAATATTTAGAAGTTATAAGCATAAAAAACATGGTTATGATTATTATTATTAGGTGTTTGACTATAGAATTCATATTTTTTTACTGTATTAAAATATATATAGAATTAGAGTTGAAAATAGAGTTATGTTTTATTTTTGCAAAAAATATATTCAAAATTATGTTTATATTATACTTAATTACAATTTCGAATGTGAAAAGTGAGTTGAAAAACACATTATACAAACATGTTTTTCAAATTTAAAATATACCTTCAAATACAAAAGGTTGTGTTTCAAATTTTCATGGTCAAAAATCAATTTTTAAATAAAGTGAAAAATTTATTTTATAAATATTTTTTTATGTTTAAATGGGTCCTAAAAGTAGAATCTAAAAAGACATGAAATATGAAGACAAAAAAAATTAAAGTACAGTAAATAAAAAATGGGAGGAAAAGAAATAAAAATAATTTTAGTTGTCAATTTTTATGATATAGGTGACCATTCAAATAATTAGCTTGATTTTTTTTTGTGCTCATAGCCTTTAATTATATATAATGAAAATTATAATTTGAAAAATATTTTCTGTTAAAACAAATAAGTTTAAAAAATATTATTTTCATATGTATAAACTAAGGGAGTAATTAAATTGATTTCAAAATAAAATTGAAAAAAAAAAACGAGAAAAATGAAGAAAGAGAAGAAGAGTAAGAAAGAAAAACAAAAGGCCAAGAAGGAAATTCCATTGATCAGAATATAATATCAATTTAATAAGGAAAAAGTGTGCATAATAGCAAACTATTAAATCAAAATAAATGATATAGCTACTGTTTGATTTAATTCTATTTTGTGGTTATAACAATCCAAACGATCTCACTACATCAAGACCCTTTCGATGTTGCACAAAAGCCATTACTTTACATTCAGCTAGCACTAAAAAGGCTACTCCTAGTAGAAGTGGTAGAATTATTCCAAGTATTTCAGCTGGAACAGCTATGTACATTTTTTTTTCTATTCACTCATGATCTGGCCTAGTTGACCCAATCATGATATTGAAGGAGGGGACCTTTTCTCGGAAAAAAAAAATTCTTCGGGATTCTTGCCATCAGCTGGGACCCACAGATTTATATTAAATAAATCAAAAAACAGAAGTTATGCTTTTATACCATTCAGTTCGCCTCTTTTCTCTCCCCAGTTCCTTCAATCTCTCTTAAAATCTCTACCAGATCAGTTTTTGAATAACAAATTTTCATCATTAACCTCAAGATTGTGGTATCAAAATTTTCAGGTAACCACCAAAATGTGTCTAAATAAAATATATATATATATATTTCAAGTTATTTCATGAACTTTCATCTCAAATCTTCATTGTTAACATATAGAACATATACATATATAAATAACAGCTAATTAAAATTTCTATTTTTATACAGATTGCAGATATATATATTTATACATATACAATTGACAAGGCTAACACAGAGAACATATACATACACAATTTACAGCTAATAAAAATTTGTATATATATATATATTACATATTCCACACACACATACAATGTGAAGTCGATATATAATTTGAATTGTGATTACAGAAAAAACTATCGTAATATACAATCAAAATCAATTTTCTGGAATGTTTAAAACCAAATCTGAGTTTCAAAACTCCCAATATACATCAATTTTATTCAAAAAAAAAAAAAGGAAAATCAAAGCAATTTCAATCATTAAATAGTAAATACATTTATCTAATGTTAATTTCACGAAAATCAAATTAATCTCTACTGTTTGTATAGCTCTAGATTAGTCGATTTGATGAACCCAGTTACAATGGAGTTCATCTTGTTGAAAACCTCATTGTAGGAAAGAAATCCTATTAAAACGTAATGTGTGTGAGTTATGTGATTTTTTTTCCTTTTTAGTAACAGAATTAGCACCTTTTTAGTTAACCTATATATAAAAATAGAATGTATTTCGCGATTTATACAAATCAGAGGCTCCATAGCAAACAAAATATAGCTATGGAGTGTCATTAGCAAAAGTGTAGTTATAGAGGACTAATATGATTATTTTGTTATTCCTAAAATTTACTCTAATAACAGTCCCTCATACAACTAGTAATAGTTGTGCCTCACACATAATAAATTTTTTTAGAAGGAACTATCTGAGCTTAGACAAAACAGTCGTTATGCAAGATTCTGAGTTTCTGACATCTACGTCGACCATTACAAATGGAGACGAATACAACAGGAGCAAGAATTATGAAAACACTAGAGTTTAGACATGAATAATCTTTTCGTCATTCTTTGTAGTGATCACTTAATCCCTATTCCACAACTAACAAAATCTTTGTAATTCAAAACTTTTTAGCTTACATTTTCTACAGTCTGACATCTCCGTCAAGGCATGATCTTTGTTCATTTGTTACTGATCTATCTATTGTTTACCACTCAATTAATGCAATCTAATTCTTTATAATTTATACTTTAGGTTGCGTACGTTTAACCACACTGTAAAATGCAGTCTGTTTGTTTATACTTTATATTATCAGGTTGCATGTCCTCAAACCATACTTAGAAATGCAATTGTATCTTTTTAAGGATGAACAAAAATATTTTGACAAACCAAAATTGAAAAACATTTTCTTCCTCCATGCAGAACACACCCTTATATCATTCTTGTTTTAACCCTCATTTGGATTTGTTTTTAGTATGTAAATTAGTATTGCTAAGAAATTGATGTCAAGTTCAGCCGGTTGCTTGCTCTACTGGATCAAAAAGGAGAATAAATAACTGAACAGTTAGAACTAGTTAATTAGTTGTTGCTGTAGTTATATGGCAGTGACCACTAGTTGCTTATATTACTATAGAATTTATATAATATGAGGGGGAATAAATAATAGCACATTGTTCAAATTAGATAGAAAATAGCCCATTTTTAAATTTATAACAGCCAACCATGCACATACTGAAGAACAGAACCGAACGAACTTCAGTTCGGTATTAAGTATACATCCAATCAAGATAACAAAACCAAAGTACCGAACACTCGTTCCTAATCAAAACAATACCATCAATGAACTCATGCAAGAAAACAATTCAAAAATCCTTCCAATCCCACAGTAGATTTGTCCTAAAATAGAAGGTCAAATTCAATAAATGTATGTATGCTGTGAGTTGGATGAAAAGAAACAACTATGTAACAGGCAATGTGGAGACCCCTCATCCAAGGGTAATCTGCAATGAAGCTTTTTTATAGCCTCAAAACTTTTGCTGCAAAATGCCAAACAAATTTAAGAGAAAATGTGAAGTTCTGAAGCCACATCCAAAACAGCACAATAGAATACAAAATATCGCCTATAAAGAGTTGAAGTCCTGTATCCACACAAATAATAATAATAATATCCTCAAACTGATATGATATAGGAATTTTCTCATTCAATAAATATTGACATTATTGGGTCCAAGAAAAAAAAAAGAACCACAAAAGAGCAAAATCAGATAAAAGGAGAAAATGAGAGAAAAGACGAGGAGAAAACATCACAATCACTCTCCTTCAACTACAAACAACCTAAAAGAGACACATCGACCAAGGGATGGTGTAGCCAGACAGAAGAGGGCAATGCATGAGGCACCTCACAAGTATGTAGAGAACATTAACCACATTAAATGGAAACATGAGATAATACTGGCAATTTGTTGTTTGTTACCCTGCATTCATAGCCCCCACCACCTAACTTCTCCATCCCAGCAAAAAACCAAATTGACTGGCGACATAATAGCAAAACCGGGAAAACAGACAGGAAACTCGCACTTTTAAGTAAATATAGCAGCACCTTAGAAGCACTTTCTGTGGACAATGGAAGGACCAGACTCATCATACTCGCCCTTTGAGATCCACATCTGATCAAGCAAAAAGTAACACATATTCAGTCTAACTAGCTAATGTAATTTGTACTGGAAAAAAAATTAACGCAAAGAAGAACAAAAGCTCACCTGCTGGAATGTGCTGAGGGATGCAAGAATGGATCCTCCAATCCAGACACTGTACTTTCTCTCAGGTGGTGCAACAACCTTAATTTTCATGCTGCTTGGAGCCAAAGCAGTGATTTCTTTGCTCATCCGATCAGCAATACCAGGGAACATGGTGGAGCCACCACTGAGAACAATGTTACCATATAGGTCCTTCCTAATATCTACATCACATTTCATGATGGAGTTGTAGGTAGTCTCATGGATACCCGCAGCTTCCATTCCGATCATCGATGGTTGGAAGAGTACCTCTGGGCAACGGAACCTCTCGGCACCAATGGTAATAACCTGTCCATCTGGCAACTCATAGTTCTTTTCAATGGAGGAACTGCTCCTAGCGGTTTCAAGTTCCTGCTCGTAGTCAAGAGCCACATAAGCAAGCTTTTCCTTCATATCACGGACAATTTCCCGTTCAGCAGTAGTGGTGAACATGTAACCTCTCTCAGTGAGGATCTTCATCAAGCTATCAGTAAGGTCACGACCAGCAAGGTCCAAACGAAGAATGGCATGTGGTAAAGCATAACCTTCATAAATAGGGACAGTGTGACTCACACCATCACCAGAGTCCAACACAATACCTGCCAAAAGTAATTTATTAAGTCAAAATTAAAACACAGTTATTTCATTGGACAGACAAAGTTGGATCATGTAAAGACTAGTACGAACCAGTGGTACGACCGCTAGCATACAGGGAAAGCACAGCCTGGATAGCAACATACATAGCAGGAACATTAAATGTCTCGAACATAATCTGGGTCATCTTCTCTCTGTTGGCCTTGGGATTAAGGGGTGCCTCAGTCAGGAGAACAGGGTGTTCCTCAGGAGCAACTCGAAGCTCATTGTAAAAAGTATGATGCCATATCTTCTCCATATCGTCCCAATTGCTGACTATACCATGCTCAATGGGATATTTCAAGGTCAAGATACCTCTCTTAGATTGAGCTTCATCACCCACATAGGCATCCTTCTGTCCCATTCCGACCATAACACCAGTGTGTCGGGGACGACCCACAATGCTGGGAAACACTGCTCGAGGAGCATCATCACCAGCAAATCCTGCCTACATTTCAAAACACAAATCATTCCATAAAAAAGAATATGCAGTTTGCTTAAATTGAAATGTTATAAATGACAAGTGCTTCCTGTAAAAACAATAGTCTATGAACAAGGACTACCTTAACCATTCCAGTTCCATTGTCACAAACAAGGGGCTGAATATCCTCACCGTCGGCCATTTTTAATCAACTGAAAGTAAAATCAGCACACTTAGTAAGACCTAAATATATACATGAAGGTATCAACACATAAAACAACATCAGAAGATTAATTCGGAACTCAACTAAATGTCTCTAGTCATATACCGCTTTACTTGTTACGTGTTAGTTAGTAAATTCTAAATCCCAGACAATTTGGAGCTCGGTTAAATGAATACAACGGTGGACACTTATCATCATAAAAACAGGCTTCGTTTTTCCGTATAGCAGCCAAAAAAAATGGATCCGTCAAAGTTCAGCTAAATTTTCTGGTAACCAAAATGAGTATGCAGAGATACTATGTAACAGCAAGTGCTAAAAATAAAGTAGATCTAGGAAAATTGAGAGCAGATCAAGTTCATGACAGATTGACCATTAAAACAACAGATCTGGAAAAATCAAACGGAATATCACACCTAAATCCAAGTTTTACTAACTAATTAGAGCAGTAGAGTAATCAGGAGAACAAAAGGCAGCGATTCAACATAAGGAACTAGAGCAGATCTCAAAGCAGAAATTGAAAGCAAACAAGCAAGTAAATAAAGCAAGATCTGATGAAGAAGAGAGGTTAGATTACCGAAAAGGAAATGAAGATGGATCTGAAAAGCAAAGGCAACGGATGATGACTTGTAGCCGACTTGCTTTCTCTCTCTACAGTCTGGAAGAGGATGAATGAGTTAAGACTTGAGACAATACACAAGCAGTATATATAGTCGTAAAAACTGGCTGAGACGGCCTTTGAATTTATAATTTTCTTTTTTATTCTATGTGTATTTTTGAATTTGAATGAAAAGAGGTGGTGAGCACAATAAGGCAGGCAACCAAATTGACAGATTCGCCCTCCACCATTGAATGGAATAAAAAAGGAAAATCTTGTTGAAATTATTTTGAATATTTTCAAGTTTTTAAAATCTAATTCCTAACAATTTTAAGGTTTTTTGGATCTTCTCTCACAAAATTTTATTTTAGTTTCAAGTAAATGCATGCTCAAACAAATTTTAAAAATCATTACCTCAAAAACTCATATTTTCAAGTTTCAACTTCAAATAGTCAAAACATGAGCTAAAAATAGATGTTTGGCTATAAATTTCAAATATCTTTTATTTAATTTAAAATTTATGAAATTGAAATTAAAAATAAAGTTATGTTTAATTATTGTTTTTATAAATGTTGAGAAGGGAACATTTTATTTTATTAGAAACTATAAAAATAAAGATTAAAAATTAGGATAAAAGTTTTTTTTTTAAAAAAAATTATATTTGACTTCTCATAGGAAATGAAATTAAAAAAAATATTATCTTGAAAAAAAATTCAATGCCTTCATATATAGCCAGCCTAATTTTTTATATTTGCAGGTGTAAAACTTCGAAAAATGGAAAGGAAAAAGTTGCTGAAAAGTGTGTTGAGACTGGTTCTACGGACCGTATGAAGTTCTACAGATTGACAGGACGAGTCGTAGAAACTTCCAAAGGCCGTAGGAAGTGCCCCTAGAAGGGTTCCAGACTTGAAAAGAAAAATTGATAAAAAAACTTTAGACCTATGAGAGGACCTACGGGTTGTAGAAAGGTTTACGGGCAATAGGAAGTTCCTATAGAATGGTTCCAGACTTCGTGAGATTTTTAGGGCTTGAACTTGAGTTCTACGAAACGAGTCTACGGAACGTATAAAGTTTGACGGCTCGTAGAAAGAGTGTCATGGAAAGTGGATTAAAATCTAAGACCAGTAACTATCTACAGTTGACCAGTACGGTCTGTATAAAGTTCTACGGTTGTAGGTCATATCCTTAGATCACTCTGGCAGTGTTGATTAAGGATATTTCGGTCTTTTCTCATCATTTCTAAGCCTAAACTTCGACGTTTTTACACCTAGTTAAGTGTTTAGACAGTGTTAATCGTCCTCATTACTTCACTAACACTTCCTAAAACTTAGAGCAAGGATCGAAGAGGAGAAAAACTAGGGTTCCAAGGTAATTCCTGAGTTTCGCCAAGAACTTTATTTTTCTAGGTATGTAAGGCTAAATCATAGAGATGGATTGAGTTCATCCTCACGCCCTACATCTAAATTCAGTCAGTAAAAATTTAATCTAGGGTTATAACCTTAGTTTAAAAATTCTTGAGATGACTTATATTATTGATTTCGAGTTCTAAATCATTGATCATGAGTTGTTATATATCATACATTAAGATCCTCGAGTTGTTGTTCTTGTTTATATTCCACATGAACCCTAATTTTGGGTATCGATTGAGAATCCTTTGAACAAGAATCTTTTTGTCATAAATAAATTTTGAGAAATTAAAAGTGAGTTCAAGAGCAAAGTTTAAGCCTAATTTTGAGAAGAGTTTAAGGGAACTATATGATTCCTAGATGTATCATTTTTACATAAAGAAAGAGTATTATTTTGAAAAAAGTAAAGAGAATGCTCAATGTAAAAATACTCTCTAGTTGAAATAAGTTCTCAAAAGGAATTTTTTACGAGGTAACTGCTCTGTACTCAATCTTTCTGAAAACTCTTTACTTTTTTCAAAATAATACTCTTTCTTTATGTAAAAATGATACATATAGGAATCATATAGTTCCCTTAAACTCTTATATATATATATATATATATATATATATATTTGATCATCGATATGGGGAAGAGTTCAAACAAGTCACATCCCCTATAAACGACGTAGTCAGTGTGGAATTAGATCGTACCGACATTCGGTCGACTCCTCACTGCCTCTGAGAAGGCCTATTATAAGGATCCATGATTTGAGTATATTCCATACCTCGACAAGGTATATGACAGTTCTGACAACGTAGGCGAGATGTTGTATCATCACAAAGCTTATAGTGATGGTTGTCGAGTAGAGAATTTCTCAGATAGAGTAAAGAGTGTGTGTATATATATATATATATACACACACATACATACTTCATTGAGTTAACATATTTATTTGTAAAGCTTTTAAATGATTTTATATCTATTTATGCATTACATTCAGTTTAGTATCTTGCTTCAGCCTTTTCAGTTCCATTATTTATTTTTCTCAGCTATATTACATACTAATGTATTGATGTCATTCGACCTACATCTTTTCATGATGCAGATACAGGTGTTCAGGATCATCAACAAGCGATTCATTGAGATCATTTTGCATTTCTTGCTAGCTTTGGTGAGTCTTCTTTGCATTCTAGAGGACTTCACTTTTGTCTTTCAGTTTAGTAATTTTGAGGTGTCGTGGGTCTTGTTCCGACATTCATGTTGAACGGGGCTATTCATAGTAAAAAACTACTAGACTATATGGATTCCAACTGAACTTCAACTTCTATTGAACTATTAAGGCTTCATGGATAGGTACTATTGAGTTTCTTTCATTATTTCCTTTGAACTATTTTGGTAAACTATTATTAATATCAGAGTATTTTCAGATAGTTTTGAGTATATTATTTTGAGATAGTTTGTGTTTTGAGAAGTTTTGAGACTTTAAATTTAAATTCTGTTTTAAAGCTTAAATCTGCTTGAGTTAGTCTTCCGCTAAGTAGTTAGTCAGGCCAAAAATTTACTTGGGGATCAATAATGGTTCTCGAGTGCCGGCCATGTCCAGGGTGTAAGCTCGTGACGTGACAACATATACCATTAATCAACTATTTTTAGGAATTACCCATATAAGCAAGAAAAACAGTCAATTTTGACATGCAACAAACACGACAACTTAGACACAACACATGCAAAAATAAAAAATCAAAGATAAAGTTTCAGCAAAGATTAAAATAAAGAGAGAGGGAAAACATCATAACGTGGTCAAGACAGACAACATGGCCACTAGCTACTTCCAGTCACAAAAGAAGATCACCCCGAAGCAAGCTAGGTGGTAAGACTTTCTAGCTGAATTTGACTATGTCTTGGAGTACAAGTCGGGAAGGAGCAATGTAGTGGATGACGCACTAAGTAGGAATGTCGAGCTTGTTGCCATCACTACAACTCATTGTGACATCCAAGATGCTATTAAGGATGACATGCAACACGATCCGGATGCCAAGAAGCTTATGGAGTTGGCCGCCCAAGGTAAGACGTGGCGTTTTTGGGTGGAAGATGGTCTCTTTCTCATTACCGGTCAAAAGGTCTATGTACCCAAATTTGTGTCACGCCTTAAACTCGAGGGGTGCAACTGGCTCCGCCAAAACTCAGGCCCGAGCCGACCTTGCTGAATTATTTGCTACTAGCGCATGGCAACCACATGCAATCAAGAAAACAAGCAAGTATATCTCGGCTTAAAACTAAGCCCTCGGCTCACAAGGCCCCTATCAACTGATCTATAAAAGAAACAGCTACTCCCAGGATATCATATAGATAAATAGCCAACTAGCACAGAAGTCCTGATTGGGCCGTCGAGGCCACCATGATATTTATACCAAAACTAAAAGCAGGTATATATATCAATACAATACATCAAACAGCTCACAAGCTTCAGAAAACCAACAACATAGGCCAGTATGGCCATAACATAGCTATACATCCCACACACTAGTCTGCAAGCCTCTAAAAGTAGTAAAGATTAGCAGGATAGGGCCCCAGCCTACCCATAAAGATATATACAACAAAAGGTAACAAACCTCCCAACTCTGGCAGCTCCGGAGGAAAGGGGCTAGCCAACCGGATAAAAGGCAATTATGTTGCTGATGAGGTCTACTCGATCGTCTGTCAGGACCTGCATACATGAATGCAGTGCCCCCAGGCAATGGGGCATCAGTACGAAATAATGTACAAAGTATGAAAGGCAATAGACTATGAGGAGGTATCCTGATATACTGGAATAATCTGGTAAATAAATCAAGGATAAGATAAGTGTACTGACCTACTCCTCAATCTAAACTTGTCAAAAATAATAAAACAACAACCTAACCAAGCCCCCATAAGCTCGGCAAGTACAAACAGCACACAAGACCACCTACTCAGGCCCCCATAAACCCGGAAGGTGCCAATCAGCCTATATACCCCTATCGGTAGTCCCCTAGCCCCGTAGGCAGTCACATAGCCCTCTTAGGCATTAATATATCCCCGTAGGAAACACATAGCCTTCTTAGGCATTAATATAGGTCCGTAGGCAACACATAGCTCTCTTAGGCATCAACATATAACTTATAGACAACTCATAGCCCTCTTAGGCAACATCATGGCCCTGTAGGAAGCACATAGCCTTCTTAGGCGTCAATATATCCCTGTAGGTAACTCATAGCCCTTCTAGGCATCAATATAGCCCCGTAGGAAACTCATAGCCCTTTTAGGCATCCATATAGCCCTGTAAGCAGAACATAGCCCTTCTAGGCATAGATCACATTCTTGCAGCTAACTACAATAGCCCCAAGGGAAACAATAACAATCCAATCGCTAAAAGCGAGCAATTTAGTTATAAGCAATCTATACAAATAGCCTCTAAGTCGTGTCCAACATAGGGACGCTACTAACTGAATAAGAATCTCGACAAGGAAGGATTATATCAACTCGAACAGCCAACAATCAACAATAATGGCTACAAGTGTAACAAGGATAACAACCCAATTACATTGCTTCTAAGCTTTAAGGAAACATGTCGTAAGTAGGGAATAGCCTTAACATACCTTTCCAATGAACACTCGAAAGACCGTAGTTCCTTCACGAAAGTTGTTCCTTATGTCCTAAGCTTCCAATCACTATATATACACAGCTGAAATGCACCTATAAACAGTTCATAATTAATCTTAAATCGGCAGATTTGCCATATTGCCCCACCTTGTCGAAACGTCTGTAGAAATTCATAAAAACAACCATAAAAGGGTCCTGAGATGATTACCTTAGTTAACCAAGTGCAAACCTTGAAGAAACACCAATAACTACAAATTTATATCTTCAAAAACTAGCTCCAAACGTAGCTAATAAGAGGGGAAAATGATTTCCACGTGTAGAGATCGCATTTCTAGGCACGGGGGCAACCTTTAATGGTAGAAATCGTCAAAAACCAACCTTCATGAACTCCATAGGAACCATCTCTTATGCTTTCTTTCTGGTTTGGAAGTGAAAAGAAATGTTTTCATGGCTTAAAACGTTGAGTAAGCCGACATACCACATTTTTTACCCAACCTGGATTCTGCCTCGGCAGTCCATAGTAAAACCCTTATAACCTTTTGCTCCGATGTCGGTTGGATACGGGGTTTTGTGCGTTGCAAACTAGACTCGTAGGCCTTCGATTTAATGAGTGATAGGCCTTCTAACTCTTTATATATTGGGAGAAAACATCCAAGACATTTGACCCAAATTTTAGAGAAATCTTTAAAAAGGAACTTACAATAACTTTCGCCAACTTTTATTTTGCCACTTACCTAACTTCAAAACTTGAGATACAACCCTTGAACACTTAAAATATGACATACCACATCATTTTTAATTTATTACTCACCCTCCTTGTCTTTCCACGAAGATACGAGTTAATTTAGACATTTTGAAAAGTCGAGGTGTTACAGTTTGGGTCTATCAGAAGGCAAATCATTAAGGAGGGCCACAACATATCGTAGGCTAGGCATCCGGGGCAGCGACACACAAGGGCGTTGATTGAGGTAGTTTACTACTGGCCATGCATGCAGGTTTACATCAAGTGTTATGTGCAGATATGTCTTGTGTGCAAACAAGACAAAGTGGAGCAACGACAGTCGAGAAGACTATTGGAACCACTACCCGTAGCAGAATGACCATGGGAAAGTGTGACCATAGACTTTATCACTTCCCTACCTAAGTTCGATGGGTATGTAACAATCATGGTTGTGCTGAATAGATTTTCGAAATACGCTACCTTCATGCCCGCCACAGTCGGTTGCACTGCTAAAGAGGCTAGCAAGCTATTTTGCAAGAACGTGGTTAAGTATTGGGGGCTACCAAGATATATCATTAGCGATCGAAACCCCCACTTCACTCGAAACTTTTGGAGGGAGTTATTTGATATACTTGGCACAAAGTTACACTTCTTCACAAGTTTCCACCCACATATAGACGTCCAAACTGAGCGCGCAAATGCCCTACTAGAGTGCTATCTAAGGCACTATGTAAGTGCGCACCAGAAGGATTGGGCCAGACTTCTAGACATGGCACAATTTTCTTACAATTTTCATAGGAGTGAGTCCACCGGGTGCACATCATTCGAGTTGGCGATGGGTACTCAACAACCCCAAACTCCACATTCTTTGTCGGTCGCTTTTTGTGGAAAGAGTTTGGGAGCCTACCATCTTGCCAAGGTATGAGAGGAACAACTCGACACTGCCAAGTCCTACTTAGACAAGACAGCCAAAAAGATGAAGAAATTTACCAACCGCAAGCGACGTCCCACAAATTACAAAGTTGGAGACATGGTATTGGTGAAGTTCAACCCAAGACATTTTAAAGCACTACGGGGAGTACATAAGAATTTAGTGCAAAAATATGAGGCCCCGTTTAAAATCATTGCCAAAGTGGGCAAGTTCTCTTACAAGGTGGAGCTACATCAACACTTCAAGATCCATCTAGTCTTTCATGCGAGCGTCCTAAAGCCATACCATAAGGAAAAGGATGATCCCGGCCGGAACCAGTCAAGAAGGGTGCCTATAACTGTCATTGCCTCGCACGACCGAGAAATCGAGTATGTCATAGACTACCAAGCAAAGAGGAAGCGAGGCCAACAAGTCAGTGCCATGTTCCTTGTTCATTGGAAGGGACAAACTCCGAAGGAGGCCACATGAGAGAGATATGAAGACTTGTGGCAATATAAGGAGTACTGAATCTGGGAGTTCTTGCAACAACAACAATGCGCCGCGGTCGTTGCATCAACAGGTGGGGGAGAGTGTCATGTCCCGCCTCAAATTCGGCATCAGGAAAAGGGAGAAGAATCTAGAGTTGTGGAGAGGTTAGTAGAACACTCTAGAACTCCCTAGATATTTTCAAGAAAGCATTAGAATTTCCTAGAACTTGTAGAGAATTTTAGATTAGGACTAAAGTGTAAATATTGTAGGGACTTGTAAAGTAATTATTATTTACACTTAGGCCCCTAGGAAGTAATATAATTAGAGGGCCTCTCATTTGCAAACTCATCCAACAAAGTGTAAGCAATCTTCCACAAAGTAATACAAAGCCTTCTTCCAAAGCTCTCTAAGCTTTTCTTGCATTCTCTTAGCGATCTTAGTTTCAAAGGGCTTTCTTGAGCTTACAAGATCCTGAAAGATTAGTGAATAAGTTGTCAAGTGTCGCACGGAGCTTTAGTGAGACTCTAAGTCCATGACACTAAGCTTGTTTGGACAAGTTTTAGAAAGAAAATTTTGAACTAGCTTAAAATAAAATTAATGTGTTTGAATAGTTAATTTTTTGTTGCTAAAATACTTTTAAGGATTATTGCGTAAATAGATTTTTAATATTATATTACATAATATGACCACTACTATATAAAATTTGTATCTTGATTATTAAATAGTCTTAAAAATGATGTATTAATATTTTTTTGTTTAATTTAAAGGAAACCTTAAATTTAGTGACTAAAAAGAAAACAATGTTTGACTATCAAGAAGTTAATAATTTGATGATGTATTTATCGAAAGATTAAAAATTATTAATTTTTCATTTTTATGTAGGATATCTTCTTAATATCAAATATGATAAACTTTTTCATCAAAGAAAATTTGAAGAAAAAAAATTTAATATTCAAATTTTGAGGATTATTACCGTACAAACTAAAGAAAATGAGGAGTTAAAAAATAAAGAAGAATAACAGAAGGAAATGTCAATAGAAAAGGACTATATTGAGAAATATAAAGGAAAAAAAAACTAAAAAAATAAATGAAGGGAAAAACAACTTGAAAAAGAAAAACAAGTATATTGGTTATTTTGTAGGCAAGATTTAGCTTTTTTACGGCATGATATTTAGAGTCCTATATTAAAATATTTTCTTAATGTAATTTAGAATTTAACATTAAGATAATAGTTATGATTTATAAAAATAAAGTTTCTTTCATGATTATATTTATTGTTGTGACATTAGAAATCAACTTTTAATAAATACTTTCAATATTAAAATCAAAATAAATAAAAATATTTTTACTTATTGAAGACAATAATAAAATGTATCACAAAATCTATCGACAAGGCAAATCACAAACAAATTATACTTGGGCTGAAGTAATAGAAATATGAAATGCTTTGGATCGAGCTTTATGAATTGGTTGATCAATGATTTATATGTTATCAAATGCAAAGCTTGTGGTGCAAATATTACAAAAATAAAAGATAACAACATTGTTAAAAATAGATATCACTTGCGAAAATATATGAAGATCAATGAATTTTTTCAAAGATATCAACATTTTATATATTCCTCGAACATGAAATCACGTGATTACTCATAATGTAATGCAATTCTCTATTTCCTTATTGCATAGAATTTCATGGAAATCAATTTTCCCTAGTTGGGTTGTAAACGACGCATTCATGTCGTATGAACATTTGGAACAAATTATAAATAAAGTAATATATTGAAGTTGCTTTAAAAAATGGGAAAATTGTATGAAATAGCAAGCTATTAATTCAAATTAAATGCTATAGTCCTAGTTTATTATAATTGTAATTCGCAGCAAACATCCCCTTTTTTTTCATCTGATTCGGTAGCCATTTTCGGTATACAATTAGTCATTTTATACATTTCGGTATAAAATGTATAAAATGCGTTTATGTTTGTATAAAACGAGAGAAAAGTGTATATACAAATACAAATACATATATTTTCGTCATATACACTTATAATTATACAAATACAAATCTTATTATACAAATTACAATGTATAAATGAATTTATACAAAACTGAACAATTTGTATAAAATTGGATGTTTGTAGCGAATTATACAAATCAAAAGCTTCATAGCAAACATAAAATTTGTTATGAAGCGCAATTATGCAAACTATAGCTATAACATACACATATGATTTTTATGTTTGTTATATGTGAAAGTTGCTCAAGTAACTTTTAAAAATAGCAAACATTAGGCCTTAAATTGAATTTTATAGCTACAGTTTCACTAATTACAATTCACAGATACACTTTGATTTGCTACACATTTGTATTCTTATTTTTATTTTTGTGGATTTTGATGAAAAAATACAAAACTGAGATTGAGAGATGGAGGAGAGAGAATTGTATTTTGTATGTATTATATATTTGTTTAATGCATATTTTATTCGTATGAATACAAATACAATTGATACAAAATATAAATATATTTTTTTGAATACGATTGATATAAAATACAAAACTCTCACCTATATTTAATTGAATACAATTGATACATAATATATTTAAATGAAGTTCTTTTTATTTGTAGGAGAGGGGGATTGTAATTTTTTCAAACTATAATTGTTTTTCATAAATAGGGGGTTGTAATTTTTTCAAACTATAGTTGTTTTTCATAAATATGTTAGACATTTTTGCAGATGTCAAATTAAACCAACAAGAAAGCTCTTTCATTTCTTCCACTATTAATATTCAATATATATATATATATATCAAGATTATAAAACCTCAACCAGAATTTTAATTTCTTAGTGTCCAAGGAAATTAAATTAAGAATGGCAGTTCCTCACGTATTTATTTTCCCGTTGCCTCTTCAAGGTCCAGTAAATTGCATGCTAAAACTAGCTGAACTCTTATGCCTTCACCAAGAAATTCATGTCACTTTCATCAACACTGAATACATCCATCAACGCCTGCTGAATTACACGGACGTTTTAATCCGTTTTGCGAAATATCCAAACTTCAAATTCGTGACAATTCCAGATGGACTTCCAGAAGATAATTATCCAAGAAATGGAGAACAAGTAGGGAAGATTATTGAAGGTGTAGAGAAAGTGAGTAGCCCACTTTTCAGAGAGATGGTCATGATGACTACTACTAATAGTGCTCCAACTTGTCTCATAGTTGATGGTATTTTTACATTTGCTGTTGATATTGCTAAAGAGGCTAAAATCCCACTTCTTTATTTTGATACTATAAGTCCTTGTGCTATCTGGACTTATTTGGCTGTTCCAAAACTTATTGAAGATGGAGAAATTCCTTTCAAAGGTTAGTCTAAATTACTCTAGCATTTTTGTACTTCCAAGAAATTAGTTTTGGATTTTTGCTTATTAATGTTTTTCCACCATATTTGAATTATCTAAACACTCTTTGTAATTAGTCAAAAGTGTCCGATTGTGCAACAGCTAAATTATGTGTCATCTTATTATTTTCTTATCCATGTTAAAGAATAAAGAAAAATTAATATTCAAATTAGGTGATCAGCAACGCTAGCAGATAAGATAATTTTTCATGGAGACTGCCGAGCCGGGTTATTGTGATAACGAAAGTTAATGCGTTAGTTGCCACATTTATTTAAGATAATATTATATATATATATATATATAGGCATAATACATTTAGACGGTGTTTGAATTAACTTAAAAGTTGGTCAAACATACTTTTAAGTAGTTTTTTACTTCTGAAAGTGTTTGAAAAATATAAAAATATAACTTAAAATGAGTCAAAAAGGACTTAAAAAAAAAGTTAGGAAGTGTTTGGCAAGGTAAAAAATGACTTAAAATAAGTCAAAAAGCAAAAATAGGTCTCCCCCTACTTTTTTATTTTTTGACTTTTTATTTTTGACTTAAAAGCCACTTTTTTTTAAGTCAATCCAAATGGACTCTTAATATGCCCTTTAACTTGCCCTCAACTGATATCTATGTCTTTTAACTTTGGGTGTGCACAAGTAAACACTTAAACTTGTATAAATTGAACAAATAGACACATTTGTCCTACATGGTATCCTACATGACAATTTTGTGTCCTATGTGGTGTCCTACGTGTATTAAGTCATGTAGGACACATGTGTATATTTGTTCAATTTTATACAAATTTAAGTGTCTACTTGAACACACCCAAAGTTAGAGGGCATAAATGTCAACTGAAACCAAGTTAAAGGACATATTTATGTGTTATGCCTATAAATTATAGGTTTTGAGTTGTCGTTTTCTATGACATAATACATAAACATGATCCTTAACTTGGCTTCAGCTGACAACTATGACCTCCAACTTTGAGTGTGCACAAATAGACATTTAAATTTGTATAAAACTGAACAAATTGACATATTTGTCCTACATGACACCATTTGTGTCATATGTGACATACTACATGCATTATGTGTTGGGTTTTAAAGGTGTGAACAAGAAATGAAGGGTTGTGACTCTCCTGAAGAGTTGTAACTATGCCGAAGGGTTGTGACCTTTATGAAAGGTTGTGTCCTTTCTAAAGGGTTGTGACCGTTGAAAGGTTATGCCTTTTCCAAAGTGTTGTAACCTTTCTGAAAGGCTGTCTTCTTTCTGAAAGGTTGTCTTCTTTCCAAAGGGTTATGACCTTTACCCTTTGTTGGCTATAAATAGAGAGGTTTTCTCTCATTTTTCTGCATCCAATTCTTCCCTTCTTTTGCATATATTTCTTACAAAATAAAATCGATCGATCGTGTCTGTGTGTGTGATTCGTTGCTGTCATTTTGAGTTCGTTGAAATTATCGAAGTTGGAGGTACCGCTACTTTTTTAATGGTCAATCCGTTTTATCTTGGGAGGAATTAATCTGCAACCTCGGGTGCTTGAGGGAATTAAATTTCTTAAGGACACACAGTGGGTTCTGTGGACTCAGATAGTTCTTTGTGTTTTTCTTTTCATCTTTTATTATTTTTGGTTTGCTAATCTGAATACATGAGATAACAAGCTTAAGAAATTTAATTGTTGGTCTTTTCTGTGGTAAGAAAATTACTTCTATTTTCTGTGTTTGGGAAAAACAAGATGAAAAAGAGAATTATTTTATCATATGATAAAATAGATTTGGGATGAATTAGAACTACTTTAGTATGTTCGAGTATATTTTTTATAGTAAGTTTTCCTTGGATGGGTAAGATTATTATTATTTTCTTCCCAAGTGCATTCAAGTATTGCACCCCTTCAGTTTTCTTTTCAATGAGAAAAGTTATTTTGTGCATAAAGGCTAAGATGTGCACTTTAATTATTTTTCCTATATTCTAGGTTTTATATAACTATGAGAAGAAGTAAATGAACAGATGTTGTCTCCTAACAATATTTGAACATGAGTTTAGTTTCTCATTGAAATTCAATGTCTTCTAAGGAAAATTGGAAAATGATAGAAACTGGAAAAGAAGGAAAAAATTAGCAAGAAAAGTGATTTGCATGGAATCATTGCTGACAAATAGAATGTGATTCAATGGGGGTAATAATCAGGTTTTATCTTTATTTTCCTTGAAAAAAAATTTCTATCATTTATAAGTTATGAGATTTATTTCATAAATGTTAGGATAGATGATCATTATATGATGATCTCAGAATATATCTTTATTAATATTAATATGTATTCTGTTTAGAGGAGAGAAAAAAAAGAAAAACTTTTGTAGTTATGTGAAATTTGATTGTGTTTGACTTTTGGAGAATAAAATCTTCTGGTTTTTTTTAGTCCTTTGGTTTGAAGAATATAAGAACTTCACAAACAAATCAGATTGTGCATTGGTTTGAAGAATATAGAAACTTCACCAATTTGTTAAATACTCTATTTGAATGAATATTCTGACTTGAAGAGTACAAAATCTTCATTAGGATATTAAGGCAAAATGATTTGAAAAAGATAAAATCTTCATCGTTAGCTAGAAACAGTGTTGTATTTGAGGTTTCTGGAGATTAAAACCGTTTTGGTTTACTACTCTATCTGAATGTGAAACTGATGCGAAAAATATAAAAACTTCATCAAAATTCAAGGTTCATTCGGTTAACGATTAGAAGAATATAAAATTTCATCGTTAAACTAGAAACAAGTTGTATAAAGATTGAATCTTTATTGTTAGTATTCTAAATACTAAGTGGTTTGTCTAGTTGTGACAGAAAGGGAAAAAAACACTAGTGATATAAAATTAGTGATTTTTGTGCCTGCAATGGGTGTTTATATGGATTAAATTTCCAAAAGAAGGCTTTGTGTTGCCAGTGTGTATTTTGATGGTATACAATATGAAAGCATGGGAAAAAATATGTGGAAAATAATTTCAAATACTTGAAAAATATTTTTGAGAACATATTTAAAATGTGGGGGGTTCTTTACTTATGATAAAGACAAAATTAGACTTACTATCTAATTTAAATTTAAAAGTACAAGATATGAAATTTAATGACATTCTTGTATTATGTTAGACCCACAAAATTCTTCGAGTATATTTGATATTGTGGTCGTTGAGTCTCTCTTTACTAGTATATGATATTACTAGTATAAAACCACAACATTATATTACTCGTTGAAAAGAATTGTATTCTTTGATGAAAAAGTGTCACTTAAAATATTGTGATTTTTCATGAAAAGTTATGTCTATTTGTATAGACATGAACATTGGTGAAAAGTGATATGTTATGTTTGTGTTGTAAAACAAACATTTGATTCATATTGCCCTTATTGGACCGAAGAGACTATGGTCATGGGTAATTCTATAGCAAATTGAATGTTATTGAAGTCCTTCTGAAAAGGACATGTGGCAAGGTGTTGACTCTAAAACAATGTCGAGAAAATTATAAAAAGTAAAGAACAAAATATTTGTGGGAAAATGTTACCTCACAGAAGGTCTTTTCAAACTTAGTATTTCTGTTTGTTCTTACTTGCTTGAATCAAATTGTTTGTGACATAAATGCTTAGGACATGTCAATTACAAAACCTTGCAAAAACTGATCAACTTAGAAGTTTTGCCTAACTTCTAGTGCAATAAATCAAAATGTCAAGTATGTGTTGTTGAAAGGAATTTTAATACCTTAGAATT
>JAJOOD010014051.1:0-29433 GCA_029582525.1 Solanum tacnaense | reverse complement strand
ATGAAATATTTTCTTGGTAAAGAAAGTTTTTAATTCCTTATGGTTTTAGTGTCTATGCGATGAATGAATGCTAAGAGGCTTGTATTAGACCTCTTCGAGGTCGAGTACGCCGGTTACGACTAGGGGGTGCTCCCGGGTCGTGACATTAATGAAGAAGGTTGACTTATATGCTTAAATGTAAAGATGCATGCTATACTTAGATTGTATTATGAGTTACTTCCTTTTCATGACTTATTGTATATGATGTGCCTTGTCAATGGTGACTTCAAAGGAGTACTTAGTGTGAGTAGTAGTATGGGATGCTACTTGCACATTGCACAAGTATGACTTAGAGTTGTCTTAGATGTTGGTCCTAATGTGATGATGTGACTCATTTGATGTTTATGTCTCTTATATGCTTTATTGTGTAAAGGTGGAGAGAATGAATTGTAAGTTCACTTTTGGTGACCTTAAAGTGGTGCCTTAGTATGGGTGGTGGTATGGGACGCTACCCTTTCATTGCACAAGGTATAGCTTGAGGGTTACTTGAGGTGAAGGCTTAATATGAAGGTAAATTTTTATGTGTTGAATATGTTCAAATGTAAAATATGACTTGAATGTTGGTTGTGACTTATATTATGCCTCGTTTATCAATGTTCATGAAGTTTTACCAAATGGCATAAAAGCATGACCTTCAAACCAAAATATCAGTTTTAAGCATGTTTTTGCATGTCTATCATACTTAGTACTTAATTGTGCTAACCCATTTTTCTTCATGTTTTTACTACAAGTGTAGGTTCCAGCAAGTGATTGAATTCTCTCTAGTGAAGCTTGGACTAGAGTTCTCCAATACATTTTGGGTATGTCCTCATAGATTGAGGACAAAGACTTTAATGCTTCTAATTCTTTCATGTTTTAATACTATTGTTAAGACATTCAATTGTAAAGGGCCATGACCCTATCTTGTTTAAAGTTTTGTCTAAGATGGCCATGTGAGACTTTAGTATTCCGCTGCTTTATAAATGTCTTTTGATTGTTGGATTTATAAAAGAAAAGTTTTAAATTCCGCACTATTTCTATATATAGAATGTTATGAATGCTAAGAGGCTTGTATGAGACCTCTTCGGGGTCGAGTATGTCGTGTCACATCCGGGGTCTAGACTCGGGTCGTGACAAACTTGTATCAGAGCACAAGATTTTGAGAATGGTTTTTAGGGTTGATGTCTCACAAGCCACGTCTAGTAGAGTCTTGTTCATTTGTGTGAGTCGTGACACATCTATGAGCGAGAGGCAATAGGACGTTAGAAGGAAGAAGGGGTTAGCACAAAATTGTACCAAGTATAGAAACATGCATAAAATCCTTGAAACATGATAAAAAGGACATTTTAATTGAAAAGAATGCATTTATCAAGTTTGAAACCCAACATCCATTTTCAATCTCAAAGACAAGTCACAATCACATTTATATTCATAATATAGTAACATCAACACCTTAGCAACCCCTAAGGAACACTTGTGCAATGTCTGGTTGGCATCCCATAATACCAACCATAGCAAGTACTCCTTTGAAGCTACCTTGGTCATACATATCACCTTTGTACCTCATCATAATCAATAGTCATCAACAAGGAACTATTCATGTACATTACTTGAACATAAGGAAAGTCATTCATATCAACTATCCATTCAACATACATGCTTACATTCATATCTCATCATAACATAGAAGAACCATCCCATAACACCCTACTAAGTCTACTTGTGCAATGTGGAAGTGAAGTCCCATAACCCCACTCCTACTAAGTAAACTCACCAAGAAGTCATAGTTTAGTTCATGTCTCAGTCATTATCTTGTCATTTAAGGAAGAATAACCATAACCGACATAGACCATGTGAGCTACATGGAATCCGATGTCGTGTAACCCCACACCGAAAGAAGGTGTCCTACTTGCCTAAGGTAGAACTAACATGTTTAGCCTTAAGGTGGATCCACTAGCTAAAGTCCTATGTTGGCACATAGTTATGTGATAGGGAGATTGCTTCTAGAAACCAGCCCTATTGCATTGGCGGAGGGGTTTCCATCTCATGAGTTCACCTGGATGACCCAACATATTGCATTGGCGTAATGGGAGTTACCTCGTTGTCCATCTCCACGCGGTGCTAAGCATTATTTCCCAAATTATACATAATTAGTCTTAAATTGCATTTACATGTGTGAAGGAGTGCTCTACCCTTCATTCAATGCAATTCATCATAATAGCTCATAGATTCATTAAAAGTGAAAATGTCCTTTCAACCTTAGAATCAACATTAACATGTGAGTAGATATTTCACATTACATTCATAGTGTTTTCATGAGAAATAGCCTTTCAATCAAATAACAATGTTATCACCATCCTAGACAAGTCATACATGAATATGTGTATAGGGTAAGGGCAGAATTGACCTTTCCATAACACCTCAATTTACACAATGGTGATAAGATCTTTACCTTTTAAGTGAATATTATAAGTTCACATACAACTTCCATCATTCATGAACAAACCTTCACAATTTACCCCCTTCAAGGGTCATGAACCAAGTCTCACAATCACATTCAGAAAATACTACTTTAAGCATAAATAAAATAATATTCAATAACAACCTCAACATAGATACAATTCATAGTCTTCACCTTGCATCAATAAACCCATCACAATTCATGAAATTGGGGTCATGGGGTAACACATGGGTTCATGGGGAAATTTACAATAAAAATCACCATTAAACATCAAATCATCCATAATATAATGCAATTAACATAATAAAATCATTTTCAGGAAGAACCCATGGCTAGAATAGAAACCCTAGTTTCTGAACAATATACCAATTTCGAAATTAGAGTTTGAAGGGCTTCATGGAGTAAAGTTTTCCATGAATCAAGGTTCCCATACCTTAATTGAAGCTTTGCCCACGAATTGGAGTTGAGAAGATTGATTCTCGAGCCCTAACCTTCAAGTTCTTGGTGTTCTTCAATGGAGGAACTTCTAGAGAGAGAAATATTGAGAGGAGAGGATTTTGGGTGTTTGAGTTTATGACTTGAAAATGGATGAAATTGACTTTAAAACAATATATAAACCACCCCCTAAAATACCCCAAACACCCCTCACTTAATTGGACTAAAATAGGAAATGACTTGTTTAACCCTCATTTAAAACTCACGCCCAGGCACCAAGGCCACCTTCACGACCCGTGGTCCTGCCCGTGAAGGTGTGGCAGTGGCCTCCATTTTTGTGTCAAATCGCCCAAGTCATTTCCACGGGCCTCTTCACAACTCGTGAAGTGGAACACGACACGTGGTTATTCCCGTTGAGTTGAGGCAGTAACTTTGCCATTTGGGGGCATTTGGCTATTTGTCTATGGCAACTTCACGAGAGCCTCCCTTGGTCGTGGTCAAGACCATGGACCGTGGTGATGGCCGTGAAGTTGAGGCAATAGCTAGGGAGTTTGGTGGCCAAACTTTCATGGCCAAGGCAAGACTACGCCCACCTTCACGAGCCGTAGTGAGGACCACGATTCGTGGTCCTTCTCGTGAAGGTTGAGGCAGTAGCTAATGGCTAGGGGCAGCTTTGGCCTTATGGCTTTTATCTTGGCCCCTTGGCCATGGCACTTGCCTCATGGCCTTGACCCTATAACTCACATTTCAAGACGTTCATCCTTACGTTTAGGCTTTAGTTCAACCTATAATTTTCCGGAGTGTTACATTATTTCCCCCTTAGGAACATTCATCCTCGAATGGTGATCTAGACACCCTACGGAAGTAAAGACTCAAGACTAGCAGCCCAACAATTATGCAACATCAAAACAATGCACAATTCATAGGAGGAAACATCAACTCTATCTCAAGACATAAACAATGCAATTACAAGGAAGTAGGAACTTCATCCACAACCCAACATGCACAAAACTTTATCATTTCATATCATTTTAGGAGGAACTACCTTCTCCAACTCAAACAAGCTCAACACAATCAATAAAGAGCCATTAAGCCATATCATCACAAGTATAGCAAAACATGTTCTTTATTTAACCTCATGAAGTCAAATATGCAATTATCATACTAAAGTGCAAACCAACATGAGGAACATATTAATCATGTAAACTCAATATATACTACACATGAATTCTCACAATAACATGCACAACATAAGGAAATCATAAAGAAAACTCATAGCACAATTGACTTCCAAAACACCAAACTTAAGAAACTCTTTACCTCAAGTAGGGATAGGAGTAGAAGGAAAAAGATGAGGATAGCGGGACTTCATGTCGTCCTTGGCCTCCCATGTAGCACCCTCAACTAAGTGATTCCTCTATAAGATCTTAACGGAAACTAGCTCTTTGTTCCTTAACTTCTTAACTTGCCAGTCCAAAATCTCAATCAGAACTTCTTCACTGGAAAGGTTCTCATAAACTCCTAAACCCTCTAAAGGAAGTATGGATACCGGATCCCCAATGCACTTCTTAAGCATGGAAACATAAAACACCGGGTGAACCGGAGCCAACTCACTTGGCAAGTCCAATTCATATGCAACTTTCCCAACACGTTTCAAGATTTGATATGGGCCCACATAACCGGGACTAAGTTTTCCCTTCTTGCCAAACATCATCACATCTTTCATAGGTGAGATTTTCAAGTAGACCCAATCACCAACCTCTAATTCAAGATCCCTTCTTCTATTGTCGGCATAGGACTTTTGCCGACTTTGGGCTGACTTCAACCTCTCTCTAATGATTTGAACTTTTTCAATGGCATCATAGACTAGTTCGGGACCAATTAGATCAAACTCACCTACTTCAAACCAACCCACTGAAGATCTACACCTCCTACCATATAGTGCTTCAAATGGAGCCATGACAATGCTTGAGTGGTAGCTATTGTTGTAGGCAAATTCTATCAAGGGAAGATAATCGTCCCAATTACCCTTGAAGTCAATCACACACGCCCTCAACATGTCCTCTATGGTTTGAATGGTGCATTCGGCTTGACCATCCATTTGAGGGTGCAAAGCAGTACTAAGTTTAACATTTGTACTAAGTCCTTATTGAAAAGCCTTCCAAAAATGTGAAGTAAATTGAGCACCCCGGTCCGATATGATGGACAAAGGAACCCCATGCAACTTCACTACCTCCTTGATATACAACTTAGCATAATCTTCCATCGAAAAGGTAACCTTGACGGGAATGAAATGGGCTGATTTAGTCATCCTATCAACAATGACCCAAATAGAATCATGTTGCCTCCGAGTACGAGGCAAACCCACAACAAAATCCATATTCACCTCCTCCCACTTCCAAGTGGGAATATTTATATCTTGGAGTAAACCTCTCGGTTTTAAGTGTTCGGCCTTGACTTGTTGGCAATTTGGACATTTGGCCACAAAACCCGCTATATCTTTTTTCATACCAATCCACCAATAGACTTCCCGTAGGTCACGGTTCATCTTGGTGCCTCCCAAATAAATAGAATATCATGAACCATGAGCATCTTCTAGAATTTTCTCCCTCAACCCATCAACATCCGGAACACACAACCTACCTTTGTACCTAAGCACCCCATCTCCCCCTTGGGAGAAAACCTCAACGGACTTTTTGAGAACCGATTCTTTCAATTCCATCAAAATAGGATCAAGGTTGCTTGAACTTCACATCAACAACAAATGGAATCCACTAGTTGGTCACCTAACTGGGACATCACGAATCAATTCCTTCTTCTCATCTTCTACATTAGCCACACTGCCCATGGACAATCTACTTAGGGCATCTTCAACCACATTAACTTTTTCGGGGTGGTATAGGACACTCATGTCATAATCTTTCAAAAGCTCTAACCACCTCCTTTGTCGGAGATTCAAATTTTTTTGGCTAAACACATATTAAAGACTCTTGTGGTTGGTAAACACATCTACATGTACCCCATTGAGATAGTGACTCCATATTTTCAAAGCAAACACTACTGCCGTTAGTTCGACGTCATGTGTCGGGTAATTCTTCTCATGGATCTTGAGTTAGCTCGAAGCATAGACAATCACCTTACCGTGTTGCATGAGAACACACCCCAACCCTACTCTCGAAGTATCACACTAAACTACGAATCCATCGGTACCCTGCGGTAAGGTCAACACCGAAGTGGAGGTGAGTCTATCCTTCAATTCTTGGAAGCTCTTCTCACAAGCCTCCGATCACTCAAATTTGGACTTCTTTTGGGTCAAGGTCGTTAATGGAGAAGCGATAGATGATAAGCCCTCAACAAATCTCCTATAATACCCGGCTAAACCCAAAAAACTTCTAATATCGGTGGGACTTAGGGGTCTAGGCCAACTCTTGACCGCGTTCGTCTTTTTAGGATCAACCTCTATTACCATGCCCGACACAGTATGCCCAAGGAAATCAATCGAACTTAGCTAAAACTCAGACTTACTAAACTTAGCATACAACCGATAATCCTTAAAGATTTGCAATACCATCCTCAAATGGTCCTTATGTTCACCTTCACTCCTTGAATAGATCAATATGTCATCAATAAAGATAATCACAAACGAATCAAGATATTGTTTAAACATCCTATTCATTAGGTCCATGAATGCAGCCAGGGCATTTGTTAACCCAAAAGACATAACTCCAAATCTGTAGTGACCGTACCAGGTCCTAAAGTCCGTCTTAGGAATATCACACCCTCTTACCCTTAGTTGATGGTAACCAGAACGAAGCTCTATTTTGGAGAAAAAGGTAGCCCCTTGGATTTGATCAAACAAATCGTCAATCCTAGGAAGTGGGTACTTATTCTTTATAGTGACCTTGTTCAATTGACGATAATCAATACACATCCTAAGGGACCCATCTTTCTTTTTCACAAATAATATCGGAGCACCCCATGGAGATATGCTTGGTTGAATAAAACCCTTATTTAGTAAATCCTTGAGTTGTGTCTTCAATTCCTTCAATTCGGCCGGAGCCATCCGGTAAGGGGGAATGGATATGGGTTTTGTATCGAGCATAAGATCAATGCCAAAGTCTATTTCCCGTTCGGGAGTAATACCGGGCAAGTCATCGGGGAAGACTTTTGGATACTCTCTTACTACGGGGACAACTCCAAAGAAGGAGTCTCGGACTCAATGTCCATGACCCTAACAATGTGATACATACACCCCTTTGAGATCATTTTTCAAGCTTTTAGACATGAAATGAAACGACCTATTGGGATAGAATTTCCCCTCTTCCATTCTAAACGGGTTCATTTGGAAATTGAAACTTTACTACCCAAATTGTACAATCAATGGAAGCAAAATAAGCATGAAGATAATCCATCCCCAAGATAACATCAAAGTCCAACATATCTAATTCTACCAAGTCAACCAATGTGACTTTATGAGACAATGAAATGGGACAACTCCTATATACTCTTTTAGCTACAACGGAGTCACCCACCGGGGTAGAAACCGAAAAGGGTTCTTTTAAGATATCGGGGAGTACATGAAATTTCATAGCCACAAATGGAGTAACAAAAGATAAAGTGGAACCGGGGTCTAATAATGCATAAACATCAATTGAAAATACTTGCAACATACCGGTAACTACGTCCGGAGAACCCTCTTGATCACTTCTAGATTGGAGGGCATAGAAGCGGTTCTTCTTGGGAGCATCGGAATTGGAACCACTTAGAGGAGCTTGATTACCCTCCCTTCCCTTGGCCGCACAAGTTGGACAATCTTTCAATTGATGTCCACTTTTGCCATATCCATAGCATACACCCATACCGGCAAGACATTTTCCCTCATGCTTCTTACCACACTTGGCACTGTAGGCCTCTCCATGGAAGATCCACCCCTACTGCCTCCTTGAGGCTTAGGGTTCGACACCCTATCTTTGTTGGGCTTTGGAGCATTGGAGGAACTTTGATTGGAGAACCTCTTCTTAAACCTTGGTCCACTTTGACCTTCGAACTTGTTCTTAGAAGAATTTCCATCATCGGGCCTTGCCCTCTTCACCTCTCTACTCTTCTTCCTAAACCTTGTCTCCTCAACTTGTTGAGCATAAAGCATGAACCTTGAGATATCCATGTTGTCATGGAGCATTGATGCACGACACTCTTCTTCTATAGCATCGGACACACCGGTGAAAAAACGACTCATTTCATCCCTTGGGTTGGAAACCAAAGATGGGGCATATTTGGACAACTTAGTGAATTTCAAAGAGTATTCTTGGACACTCATACCTCCTTGGCAAAGGTTGATGAACTCCTCAACTTTGGCTTCCCTCTTCTCACGGGGGAAAAACCTATCAAAGAAGGCCTTCTTGAATACTTCCCAATTTATGGGACCCACCCTTAAAAGACTATGGTCCTTCCATTGTGTGTACCATACTTGGGCCACATCTTTTAATTGATACTCGGCCAACTCGGCTTTCTTAATAAAAGTAACCCCCATAGCCTCCACTATCTTGTAGACCTCCTCCAAAAACTCTTGCGGGTCTTCATTTACCTTGGAACCTAAGAAGATAGGAGGGTTCATCCTAGTAAATTCTCACAACCTTGAGGCCATGATACTCACATTCGAATTCACTCGAGGCCCAACTTCTCGGTTAGCTTGGGCCGTTATTTCTTGGGTTTAAGTGGTGACGGCTTAAGTTTGAACCGTTATGAGTTGGGTCAAAGTTTGAAAAGACACCCTTATCTCCACATTAGTCATGACCCCTTCATCATTAGGATCTTGAGGGTCTTGAGGAGCTTGAGGGGGAACCTCCTCATTCACATTCTCCTCTTGTGCCCTTCTTGCATTAGCCTTTCTTGTATTCGTTGCCTATAATCACGAGAAAATGGTTAGGAGAAAGGACTTCATAGAGTTAGGACTCCAAGCACGACTAAAGAGTAATGGAAAAAGAGAAAGTTCCTAAACATCTTATTGCCTCTCATTCATAAGTGTGGCACACTTCACACTCATGAACAAGACTCTACTAGACGTGGTTAATGAGACATCAACCTAAATTTATTCCTAAAACCTTATGCTCTGATACCAAGTTTGTCACGACTCGAGTCTAGACCCCGAATGCGACACTGCGTATTTGAACCCGAAGGGGTCTCATACAAGCCTCTAGCATCATCATTACATAAGACATATAAAAAAATGCGGAAAAATTTAAAACTTTTACAATAGAAGTTCAACTTCACTTTTCATAAAAGAAAATCATAGGAAATCTAAACTTTGTCTCATATACCATCTAAAACATAGGAATACAAAGTTTTGGGACTTAGCCCTTTACATCAACAAAAGTCTCAATATACAAGATACAAAATGAATTAAGAAATAGGAAATCCCATCCTCGAAATTGAGGACTCACCACAACTTGGAGATAAACAATCCAAGTCTTCTTCAAAAGGAGAGTGAAAGTCACCCAGCTGGAACCTACACTCATTAAGATGTAGAAGGCAGAAGGGGTTAGCACAAAATTGTACCAAGTATGGAAACATGCAGAAAATCCTTGAAATATGATAAAAAGGACATTTTAATTGAAAAGAATGCATTTATCAAGTTTGAAAACCAACATGCATTTTCAATCTCAAAGACAAGTCCTAATCACATTTATATTCATAACATAGTAATATCAACACCTTAGAAACCCCTAAGGAACACTTTTGCAATGTATGGTTGGCATCCCATAATACCAACAATACCAAGTACTTCGCTGAAGCTACCTTGGTCATACGTATCACCTTTGGACCTCATCATAATCAATAGTCATGTACATTACTTGAGCATAAGGAAATTCATTCATATCAACTAATCATTAAACATACATGTATACATTCATATCTCATCATAACATAGAAGAACCATCCCATAACATCCTACTAAGTCTACTTGTGCAATGTGGAAGTGAAGTCCCATAACCCCACTCCTACTAAGTAAACTCACCAAGAAGTTATAGTTTAGTTCATGTATCATTCATTATCTTGTCATATAGGGAAGAATAACCATAACCGACATAGACCATGTGAGCTACATGGAATCCAGTGTAGTGTAACCCCACATCGAAAGAAGGTGTCCTACTTGCCTAAGGTAGAACTAACATGTTTAGCCTTAAGGTGGATCTACTAGCTAAAGTCCTATGTTGGCACATAGTTATGGGATAGGGAGATTGCTTCTAGAAACCAGCCCTATTGCATTGGTGGAGGGGTTTCCATCTCATGAGTTCACTTGGATGACCCAACCTATTGATTTGGCAGAAGGGCCTTTACCTTATTGTCCATCTCCACTCGGTGCTAAACATTATTTCCCAAATTATACATAATTAGTCATAAATTGTATATACATGTGTGAAGGAGTGCTCTACCCTTCATACCATACAATTCGTCATAATATCTCATAGATTCATTAAAGTTGAGAATGTACTTTCAATCTTAGAATCAACATTAACATGTGAGTAGAACTTTCACATTACATTCATAGTGTTTTCATTAGAAATAGCCTTTCAATCAAATAACAATTTTATCACCATCCTAGACAAGTCATACATTTATATGTGTGTTGGGTAAGGGGAAAATTGACATTTCCATAATACCTCAATTTACACAATGGTGATAAGATCTTTACCTTCCAAGTGAATTATAAGTTCACATACAACTTCTATCATTCATGAACAAACCTTCACAATTTACTCCCTTCAAGGGTCATGAACCAAGTCTCACAATCACACTTAGAAAATTCTACTTTAAGCATGAATAAAACAAGATTCAATAACAACCTCAACCTAGATACAATTCATAGTCTTCACCTTGAATCAATAAACCCATCACAATTCATGAAATTGGCGTCATGGGGTAACACATGGGTTCATGGGGAAATTTACAATAACAATCACCATTAAACATCAAATAATCCATAATATAATGCAATTAACATAATAAAATCATTTTTAGGAAGAACCCATGGCTAGAATAAAAACCCTAGTTTTTTGAACATTATACCAATTTCAAAATTAGAGTTTGAAGGGCTTCATGGAGTAAAGTGTTCCATGAATCAAGGTTCCCATACCTTAATTGAAGCTTTTGCCCACGAATTCGAGTTGAGAAGATTGATTCTTGAGCCCTAACCTTCAAGTTCTTGGTGTTCTTCAATGGAGGAACTTCTAGAGAGAGAAATATTGAGAGGAGAGGAATTTGGGGAAATATTTTGGGTGTTTGAGTTTATGATTTGAAAATTGTTGAAATTGACTTTAAAACAATATATAAACCACCCCCTAAAATACCCAAAACACCCCCATTTAATTGGACTAAAATAGGAAAAGACTTGTTTAACCCTCATTAAAAACTCACGCCCAGGCACCAATGCCACCTTCACGAGCCGTGGTAAGGACCACGACCTGTGGTCCTACCTATGAAGGTAAGGCAGTGGCCTCCATTTTTGTGTAAAAGTTCAATCACCCAAGTCATCTCCACGGGCCTGTTCATGACTCGTGAAGTGGACCACGACACATGGTCATTCCCGTGGAATTGTGGTAGTGACTTTGGGGCCATTTGGATATTTGCCTAAGGCAACTTCATGAGAGCCTCCCTTGGTCGTGGTCAAGACCACGGACCGTGGTGATGGCCATGAAGTTGAGGCAGTAGCTAGGGAGTTTGGTAGCCAAACTTTCATGGCTAAGGCAAGACTACACCCACCTTCACGAGCCGTGTTGAGGACCACGACTCGTGGTCCTTCTCGTGAAGGGTCAGGCAGTAGGTAATGGCTAGGGGCAGCCTTGGCCTTTTGGCTTTGGCTTGTCCCCTTAGCTATGGCACTTGGCTCATGGCCTTGACCTCCATAACTCACATTTCAAGACGTTCATCCTTATGTTTAGGCTCTAGTTCAACCTATCATTTTCCGTAGTGTTACAAAATACTAGAAGGACACCCGCAAGGAGAGTGGAAGAGAAGAATGTGAATGATGGAGTTCCTCCCCAAGGTCCTCAAGGTGACCAAGTGCCTCAAGAGAATGAAGTTCTGGTGGATCCCCCGGCCATGACCAATAAAGAGATTAGGTCAGCTTTTCTAACCCTAGCCCAAGCGATGACGGCTCAAGTTAATCAGGATGTGGGGCGTAAGGTGAATGCTAATAAGAGTACCATGGCCTCAAGGTTGAGAGACTTTGTGAGAATGAATCCTCCGATATTTCTTGGTTCTAGAGTGGGAGATAATCCCCAAGAATTCTTGGATGAAGTATATAAGATAGTCAATGCTATGGGGCTAACTTCTAGGGAGAAAGTGGAGTTGGCCTCCTATCAATTGAAAGAGGTTTCCCAAGTGTAGTTCACTCAATGGAAAAGCAATAGGCCTTTAGATGCGGGTCCTATAGAATGGGAGGAGTTTAAGGGAGCGTTCCTTGGTAGGTACTTTCCTCATGAGAAGAGGGAGTGTAGGGTTGAGGATTTTATCAATCTTAAGAAAGGTAGCATGAGTGTGAAAGAGTGTTCCTTGAAATTTACTCTCTTGTCTAAGTATGCTCCATCTTTAGTGTCTAACCCTAGGGATGAGATGAGTAGGTATGTGATGGGTATATTTGACCTAGTTGAGGAAGAGTGTTGTACGATGATGCTCCATGATGATATGAATATTTCTAGGCTTATGGTGTATGCTCAATCTATTGAGGAGTCTAAACTTAAGAGAAAGAATAGGGAGCTGAGGAGGGGTAAATCCGATGAGCAAGGTCAACCTAGGTTCAAGAAGAGAGATCCAAACCAAGATTCTTCAAGTGCTCCTAAGGTTAACCAAGGGAAGAGTGATGGATCTCAATTTTATAAACCTCTTTGCACCACTTTTGGGAAGAGGCATCATGGGAAGTGCCTAGCCAGTACTAGTGGGTGCTATGGTTGTGGAAAGCGTGATCACCATGTGAGAAATTGTCCTACTCTTACGGCTAGAGGAAGGAAGGCCAAACAAGATTCTTATGATGGCTCGGGTCCCAATGCTCCAAAGAAGAACCATTTTTATGCTCTTCAATCTAACAAGGACAAATGATATAATGCGGATGAAGGTACTGGTTAGTTATAGTTCCTTCTTGTTGTGATGAGGTCCTTATGTTGTTTTCATGTTAGCCTTAGTGGGGTTTTCTCCTAAGTGTGGGATGGTATGTTGAATAGTAAGGTTGTTGAGAGTTTTGATATCCTTATCGCTTTCCTTGTATTCCTATTCAAGCTAGAGACCAAGAGTTCCTTGTAGCTTGTGTCATGTTTTGAAGTCATGTGTGATTATGTGTTTTCATGATCTCCTTATGTTATGCATGTTTTGATGAAATTATGCTCATTTGAGAAAATGAGTTTTCATGATTATGTTCCTCATGTTAGCATGCATCTATAATTAGTTGCCTAAATGTTTCATGAGTTGACTTGTTGAATATGCTTAAATGTGTTTTTGAAAGAGTTGCATAATTGCCTAATGATGTTATGATGAGCATGATGTGATTTGGATAAGGAAGTTCCTCCAATGAACTGAGAAATATTGATGCTATTATGCATAATGAGTTTGTAGAATTAGTTCCTACTTTCTTGAAATGCATTGAGCTTATTGATGTGGGGTTAATGTTTCCTCCTATGATTATGCATTTATATTTATGTGTCATGCATGATGGGCTTCTAGTCTTGAGTCATTTTTCCCTTAAAGTGTTTAAAGTATCATTCGAAGACGAATATTCCTAAGTGGGGGATATTGTAACGACTTGCAAAATGATAGGTTAAACTAGAGCCTAAATGTGGGGGTTAATGTCGAGAGTTAAGGGCAAGGGATAAGAGTTTTGGGTGTAGTCCATGGTTTGGGAACCTAGGCTACCTAAAACTTAGCCCAGCTACTGCCTCCCTAGACCATGAGGGTCTTCACGACCCGTGGTTGGCTAGGCACTAAGCCCTAGAAAGGTGCCAAGTCAAGGTTTCCCTTCACGAGCCACTTCATGACCCGAGGTCATGACCACGGGCCGTGGGAAGGCTCGTGGGGTCGCCTTAGCTTGATGAGGATTGTGTCTTGTTGAAGAGGCTACTGCCTCAAAGACCATGGGCACCACCATGAGCCATGGTGCCCTAGACGGTCCGTCAAAATGGGCGTGAAGCTCACTTAGGCTCAAGGGAGCCAAGGCAACTTTGCCTAGATACTGCCTCCATGATCACAAGTATCACTACGACTTGTGGTCTTGACCACGGATCGTGGGAGCTTCCGTGGTCTTGACTTAGGCCCTTGAGGGCTTGGAAAGGTTGGGAGGCACACTGCCTAGGAGATCACGGGCACCACCACGAGCCGTGGTGCCCCTCACGACCCGTCAAAGTGGGTGTGGTCCCTGACGAGGCTGCCCCAACTAGGGAGTTTTAAGTAATTTCCTTTTATTTAATTATTAAGTGGGGTTGATTTTAAATGGTTTATATCACTAGTATATATAGTTTTAAGTCCTAAAATAAGTCATTAACACCTTATTTCTCTAAAACCCAAAAGAAGTTCTTTGTTTCAAAAATTCTCTCTCTAAACTCATAGAAGAAGAAGGAAGCCATTGAAGCTAGGGTTGGTGGATTCCAAGGTGTTTCTTCCTCAAATTTCGTGGGGAATCTATAGCAAGGTATGGTAGTCTTGATCCTTGTCTAACTTTTCATTCAAGGAGCCAATTCAAAGGTGATTTCAAAGTATGAAAAACCTAATGTTTTACTAAATATCATGGGTTCTTTCATCAAGCGTTTTCAAATGGTTTCTAATTCCAAATTATGATTGTATTGGTGTTTAATTGATGATTTAAGATGAAAATACTCTATGAACCCATGATTTCTCTTAATTCCTAAATTGTGCCTTATGAAGTGGGTTGATGATTATGAAAGCTTATGAATGGAATTTGTTTAAATTGCTTTAGGTTATTGAATTGTATCATTATCTATTCCTTAATTATGGTGAATTGTTGGTGAGTTGATGATTTGTGATTATGGCCTTGAAAGGGCAAGTATGACCTAATTACATGTTGAGGTAGAATTGTGTTAGAGATGTTGATCCACTTGAAAGGTGGAGGTGTTTAATTACCATGTATGATTATGATGTGAAGGATATGCATGTGATTTCAATGATATAATGATGATCATGCATATAATGTAATTGTGTTATTGTTGATAGTATATTCTCAATTGACGCTCATGAATGATAATGATAGAATGTGAAGGATTTCTATACTAAATGTTGAATCTAGAATTGGTAGGCTCGTGCATCCTTTTCTTGTATAATGAATGGTTCTTGACTTGATGAATATGAATCGATAGGCTATGCCATTCCTTTCATATATGTGTAATGAATATGTCTTGACTTGATGGACATGAATCGATAGGCTTAAGGCATTCCTTTCATAAATGATCTAATGTAATGAAGACTCTAGAATCGATAGGTTAATGGCATTATTTTCTTAATGAGTCACTGTACCATGAATGGATAGGCTTATGGTATTCCTTTCGTGACTATTTGCATGTAATGAGGAACCATGAATAGATAGGCTTATGGCATTCCTTTCATGAGGACTCTAGATCTATCCTTGAATGTACCATGTATCTATAGGCTTATAGCATTCCCTCCTTGTGTAATGATGTAACTTAAGTTGATAGGACAATGACATTCCTCCCTAGTACACTAATGTAATGTGAATCAAATAATCTATGGGAATGTAGCCTAAGTACCGAGTGGATATGGTTATATGGAAACTCTCCCAATGTTAGGTTAGAGTTCCAAGGAACATCTTCCTATCCCATAACTATGTGCCCACATAAGATATTAGCTAGTTGATTCTATCCAAAGCTAATGTTACCGGTCTACCTTAGGCAAGTAGACCACCTCTTTATGGTGTAGGGTCATACGACACCGGATTCCATGATCTATCTCTCATGGTCAATGTTGGTTAAACGCTTATTCCCATCATGTGAGATGTGCATTATGGTTTCTTGAAGGGTTCTACAAAGTATGGGTAGTAGTATGAGATGCTATCCATGCATTGCACGAGTAGGGTTTGAGAGGGTCATAGTGAGTTCTCTAAGCCTTAATGGCTAATGTATGAATGTGTCTTAAATGAAGTTAATGAAGAAGGTCGACTTATATGCTTAAATGTAAAGATGCATGCTATACTTATATTGTATTATGAGTTATTTCCTTGTCATGACTTATTGTATATGAATGTGCCTTGTCTATGGTGACTTCAAAGGAGTACTTAGTGTGAGTAGTAGTATGGGATGCTACTTTCACATTGCACAAGTATGACTTAGAGTTGTCTTAGATGTTGGTCCTAATGTGATGATGTGACTTATGTAATGTTTATGTTTCTTATATGCTTTATTGTGTAAAGGTGGAGAGAATGAATTGTAAGTTCACTTTTGGTGACCTTAAGGTGGTGCCTTAGTGTGGGTGGTGGTATGGGACGCTACCCATACATTGCACAAGGTATTGCTTGAGGGTTACTTGAGGTGAAGGCATAATATGAAGGTAAATGTTTATGTGTTGAATATGTTCAAATGTGAAATATGACTTGAATGTTGGTTGTGACTTATATTATGCCTCTTTTATCAATCTTCATGAAGTTTTACCAAATGGCATAAAAGCATCACCTTCAAACAAAAAATTTCGTTTAAAGCATGTTTTTGCATGGCTTTCATACTTAGTACTTAATTGTGCTAACCCATTCTTCTTCATGTTTTTGCTACAAGTGTAGGTTCCGGCAAGTGATTGCATTCTCTCTAGTGAAACTTGGATTAGAGTTCTCCATGTCATTTTGGGTATGTCCTCATAGATCGAAGACAAGGACTTTTAATGTTTCTAGTTCTTTCATGTTTTAAGACTATTGTTAAGACATTCGACTGTTAAGGGTCGTGACCCTATCTTGTTTAAAGTTTTGTCTAAGATGGCCATGTGAGACTTTAGTATTCCGTTGCTTTATAAATGTCTTTTGATTGTTGGATTCATAAAAGAAAAGTTTTAAATTCCGTACTATTTCTATTTATCGAATGTTATGAATGCTAAGAGGCTTGTATGAGACCCCTTCGGAGTCGAGTATGTCGTGTCGCATTCGTGGTCTAGACTCGGGTCGTGAGAGTTTACTTACTAAGTATATGAATGAGAATCTAATGAAGTTAAGGGGATCTTGTATTGAATGTATTTGTGTTAGTATTGAAAGGCTAGTTCTCAATTTGACACTCATGTATGATGATGATGGAATATGAAGTGTTGTCTTCTATTTTTTATATATCTTGAATTATTAGGCTTAGGCATCCTTTTCTTGTATAATGAATGTATGTTGACTCATGTTTTAATATCTTGAATTACTACTACTAAACCTAAATGACCATACTCTAACATTCAACCCCGATATTAACTTTGAAAGACCTTTGAGATCTTGATTAAGTATAACATCGTGTTGATTGTAAAATATATGGAAAAGATCTTGCATGTGTTTGTTTTTGAGAGGCTGAGAGTTGTTTGTGATTCCTATATTCTGAAAAATTTGATGCTCTTTGTGTGAAGATGGAATAGTTTTTGTTTTGAGGGCATTCAAATATTCTTGTTGAGCTTGAACTTGCATTTGAAGCAAGCATTGAGAACTTGAGTCTATCTTCTAATGCTTAGTCACAATTTGAAACTTAGAGTGCACAATTGAACATTGCATGAGGAGTTTTAACCTCTTGTGTGCATTCATGTTGAGTCTTGAGCAGTACTATTTGTAGACATCCTTGTTGAACTAATTGATCTTTAGTTTTTACTTGAGGACAAGCAAAATTTTAAGTTGGGGGTGTTGATGAATCTGAGATTTTGACTCATTTAGGGCTTGTTTTTAAAGCTTATTGTCCTCAATACCTAATTTATGCTCCAAACTAATGTTAAAATGTTGATGTGCAGCAATGAAGGCAAAGGAGCAAGGCAAGGACATTACTGGGCAAAAAGGGAAGAAAAAGCTGAAAAAGTTGAAGAAAAGGAATCCTGGTGATTGCCAAGATAACTCAGCGAACTGCCGAGTGGCTCTTCAGCTCGCCTAAAAATCTAGCGTGCCAGCCCGGAGAAAGAACCAACTTGGTGATGGACATGGACAGTCGGTAGATCGCCAAATGGATCAGTGACCTAAATCCTAATCGCCTAAAGTCACAGAACCCTAGGGGTAAAGAGCCAAGGAAAATTGACAATAGAATGGAGTCATTGGCGCATCGCTGACTTAGCCAGCGATGCTCGACTAACCTCGCCTAGTGATCCTGAAGACCAAAATTTGAGAAAGTATAAATTGAATTTCAAAAAGTAGAAAAAAAGATCAAGTCATTTCCTGAGTAATTACTCCATTGTAAAACTTTGAGCTTTCATTGGAGACTTTGTTTTACTTAGTTTAAGGAGTATTCTAGTAGATTTTGAGTTTGGTTCTTGATATTAAGCATTTTGGATCAGTGTAAAGACGGGGATTGCAAAACCCAGATTATGGAGAACGTAATTGGTATTGATTTCTTCCTTTTTATGATGTGTGGCTAAAACCCCAAATCTTGGGGGTGTGATCATGTTATTATTTGTTTTAATTAGCTTATGGGTATTTTTGTTTACTAATTTAAATGTTGTTTTAAAGTGGGTTTGATTGATAGTTGTGTATTAACTCATGAATTGTAGTTGCAAATGCAATTCTAACTTAGTGTTCTAAGCTTGCATGAGAGAGAGATTATAGATCTAAAGTTATCAATTAATGATTGTAGCGATTGGATTGTTGTGGGTTCAGCTCGAGAGATTGAATCCTAATATGATCCTACCTATCTAGCTCGAGAGTAGATAAATTAAGGTTTTGGGCTATTTATATGGGTAAGCTTGTCGAGGTTCGAGAGAACTCACTTGAATCGTAATAGTTGTTCGAGAGAAAGCTATTGCATTTATAGTCTAGCCTACCCACTTAGATTTAGCAATTGTTAGTACATTTCAATTACTCATATAGCGAAATTAGCTTCTAATCGATCACATCCCTGATAATCTCTCTCTATTTGTCTACTCCCCCATTGTCGTAACTCTTGTAGTTGATAATTGACACTTTCAAACTCCCTATCTGACATACGTTGTCAAACCATTAACTTACTTTGCTTGGTTTCGATAAGGTCTACTTCTATAACTGATTAGACCACTAGATTTACTTACTAATTGAACTCCATACTGTACCGCTCCCTGTGGGTTTGACCCTAACTCTTTGTTAGGTTTTATACTAGATTACAATTATCTACACCTAGTATTGGATGGGGTGTAGTTGAGCGTTTATCGAAAATGGTGCCGCTGCCGGGGAGTGGTTTTATAGAATTCTCTTGTTGAAGTTTGTTTGTGATCTTCTTGTGGTGTAGTTGAACCTATTTACTTTTTGTTTGTTGTTTGTTGCCTTTGAGTAGGTGACGAAATGAGTGTCAACGGAAGCAATGCCAGCCAGCTGGGCCAAAATGATGACATTGGCAACTTGAACGATGTGAATGATATACATTTAGGTGGTGTAGGTGCTATTCAGTTGCCTCCGGTTGTAACACCCCAGAAACTAGTAGATTAAAGTAGGGCTAAGTGTGAGGGTTAGAGCAAAGGAAGAGGGAAAGAGCCAAGGAAGAGGACTAGGGCAGTCCACTCTTACATGGACACTGCCTCACCTTCCATGACCACCACCACGGCTCGTGGTGAGGACTACGGCTCGTGGTGTGGCTCAACAAAGGCTGCCAAAAACAACCCTCTCCACAAGAGCCACTTCACGGCTCATGGGAAGGCTCATGGTGGTGCCTTAGATTTTTAGGGAGGGAAAGGTTGCCTAGCTACTGTATCATGAGCACGAGAGGCACCATAGCTTGTGGTAGGCACCACGGCTCGTGGAGCCTCATGTGAAGGGTTTTTCAATAGACTTAGAGTTTAGGGTAAACTTCAAATGGTCATATGTCATAGTTCAAAACGAATTAGGTCGGACATTACCTATCCAATTAAAGGTTTATGAGTCCTCTTTCCAACGCCACTGAGTTTTCCCAATTCCGATCTCGGAGTACAAAGTTATACCCGAAATAGTAAAGCATTGTCAGGCTGATAATTCATCAGGACCCGTTGATGGGCCGTGGTGATGATGATGGTCCATAAAGGCGTCCACCATGCCGTTTCAGCAGTTTCCAGCAGGGGAACTTATTGGGTCTTTTCCCAATCATTTTTACTCAAAGATATATCATTTTTCCCAAGCCTAGGACACCTATATATGTCATTTAAACCCAAAACTCACCCAATTAAGTCATTATATCTCAAGACCCAAATCAATTCTAAAAATACTCTCCACTCAAATATTTCTCTCTCTAGGAATCCTCCATTGAAGAACAAGAAAAGAGATCAACTAGGGCTTGAAGAAGAGGAATTTTTCATACGAATTTGGTTGGATTCTACACCCAAGGTATGGTTGCTTTTCATCTATGGGTAGTCTTCACCCAAAGAACCCTTCCAAAAATTAGATTTCAAATATCTCAAATTCCTAAAAGTGGGTTTTTATTCTAAGCCATGGATTCCCTTCCAAAAACGATTTCAATGACCTAACTGATTTATATTATGATTATATTGATGAATTACTACTATTTTAATGATGAATTACCCAAGAATCCATGGATTCCCCTTTTTCCCCAAATTGGACCTCAAGTATGGGAATTGGTTGATACTAGTAGAATGTGATAGAATTATGTATGTTGTAATTGTTCCAATTAAGTGGATGTGGGTTGATTATGATTTAATTACATGATTTTTGTGTGAGACCCCATGGTTCTTTCGCATAATATGTGTATCATTCATGAGTGTATGAGGCTTATATGACTTGATATATCATTTCAGGAGAATAAGGTTGCAAAAGGGAGGTAAAAAACAAAGAATTAGTCTAACATTATGGGTCAAGGATGTCCTTAAACAAGTTCAAGTTAAAGAATGTCTATTCTAGCACCCCACCCGTTCGGAACGTTTATGTTAACCGGTACCTTTGGTGGATAAGAAAAAGAGTGTCTTACATACTAATAAGGATTTTTTATAAGGTGATATAGTCTCCCAATGATGGTAAGTTAAGTTTTGAAGTCAAGCAAGTTGGGAAATAAAAGTTGACAAAGGTTAGAGTAAGTTTCTTTAATAAACTTTCTGAAATTTGGGTTAAATGTCTCGGAGCTTTTCTCCCAATATATAAAGCTTTAGATGAACCCCAATATATGAAATCGAAGGTCTACGAGTCTACTTTCCAACTCACTATACCATTTTTCCATACAACTTCAAAATTGAGAGATATTAGGATTTTAGTGAGACTGCACAAGCAGGCACGTGGGGTGGGCCCCTAGCTCCTATGTTAGATTAAATTTATAAGATCTGATTTTCCTTCGTTTTATCTCATTTTTCCGACCAAAATAAGAAGAAAACAGTCCTAAATCCTCTCTAAAGGTTCCCCTATAATCCAATCAAAGATCTACAAGATTTCAATGTGGTTTCACCATCGGAACGTTCATAGAGATTGTGTTACTTCTTTCCTCCTCGTTGGTTGTGATTTCAAGGATTCTTCATGGTGAAGGAGTCTCGTTTTTTGTGGTGTTTCTGCTGTTTGGATGTAATAATTCTCACCCTTCATTTTATTGAGTGAGTCCAAGTTATAGCTATGCTATATAATCAAGAGCACAAATAGACGACTGCGAAAATCATATTTGGGTAGTTACGTTATGTTGGGCTGTTTTGAAGTATTTTTCCGATATTGTTGTTGCTGGAATTTTTGGAAATGCTTTGTATGTGTGTGGTTCTTATTGATATGAGTCTGGAAGAGAAGAAGAAGTATAGAGGGGTATTCAATTGTAAGATAAATTAGTATAACGTTGGTTCTATTATTGCATTGCAATTTTCAAATTTGTTTCTTTTTTGTTCAATGTGTTGTGTTTAAGGAGACTGTTTGTTATTGACAAGACATGTTAAGGTACTTCAAGCTCCATAAATTTTAAGTCAAGGTTTTTCCTTTTAACCTCTTATTGCTTATGAAGAGAAATACATGACTCCAAATGTTATTATTGGACGAACGTATAGGATGATTATTGGAAGCGGTGAGTTCAAGTTATTATGGTTATATTGAACAATTATAGGGCTGTATTACATATATTTTTTTTATGGCTTTAATAGTTTGAATACTCGCGGTTAGGATTTGATTATGGTTAGTTTAGGGTTGGAAAAGAGGGATGTGGCGATACGCCAGATTTTTATTGTTGTGCAGGCATACTCTATTTGGTTGTTGTTGACTTTTGAGTAGGCCTCCACTTGTTAATAGCTGCTGCAAAAATGTATGTTATGTCATCAATTTGGGGTTGTAATTTGGAGAAGTAAAGGTAATGAAGCATACATTTAAAAATGGTCTGGCGAGATAATCACTCTGCTAGTGAGCTAGAAATTGCTACTTTGACATGACGTGTTAATATTCTGCCTGTAATGGTTGTGTGACATGATTTTCTGTAGACTACATACCGTAAGGAAGGGGTATAATCCATTCATACAACAAGACCCAAAATTGAGGTATGTGAAGGCAAAGCACTGTACTTCCTTTGAGCACGAATTTTTGTATCTTAAATTGTCAAATATTATTTTACTACTCTATACTAGAAAGACCTTTTGTGAAAGGCATTGATATTGCAGCTGGTGTATTTTTGTGACTCTATTATGTTGCTATTCCACTCGTTCGGTTTGATAGGGTATTTGGTATCTTTATGTCATTTTGTTAATTCTCTTGACTATAGGTCCATGTGTACAAATTCTTATTTTTCTTTAGGTGTAGTAACTTAAAAAGATTAGGGATGAACAATATGAATTTGAAATCAGTCCTCCTTCCTCGCTAATTTATATTTTTGAAATCTTTAAAATAAAACGTCGATCTCCAAAACTTTTAAATGTAAATCGTAGGTTCAAACTGCTAAAGTATGGGTTTTTCTGAAATACTTTCTTTTACAAACTACTAAGGAAACATTTATAGATGCTAAGTGAAGAACTTTAAGCTCTTTATGAACATCCTCAAGTTTAAGTTGCCTTTCTAAATCCAAGTTAAGTGTTCCAATTTAATCTACAAGTATATAAGTTTCATGAGATATTTACATGTGATATGAAAGTGATTACGAGATTATGAGGACAAGAGTACCAACGAGCCAAGATTGGCAACATGATTCAAGTAACAAATGCATTACGAATCCATGACATTACATGCTATGCATTCTACTTCCTAGCTATAATCAGAAGGTATGGGGTCTATTGCCTATATTTATACGTATGAGACATATATGGGCACAAGTTGGCGAATATGATCCCGATTCGCTACCGAAAGGCACCACCATTGCTAGCACTTGGTTTTGCATATATATATATATATATTCACGATATACGATTATGTGAGCATACCATGCATATTTGATTTATAAGGTTTGATGTCTGCCATGGCGGCTACTAGAGTTTCTGTTTCAGGTGGTATCTTTATTCCCCTTTTTACAGTAACTATTTATTATTCTATTTTCTACCTTACATACCAGTACATTTTTATTTGTACTGACATCCCATTGCCTGGGGACACATTTTTATTTCGTGCGTGCAGGTCAATGTAGGGATTTTGATTAACCCCTCTACTAGGATTCTGGGTTCAGCTGTGAGTTGGTAAGCTCCACTTCTTCCTGGAGCTTTCATAGAATGTTACTTTTATTGTACAGTTTGGGTATATTTGGGGCCTTGTCCCGACCAGTGCTTATGTCACTCATAGAGGCTATGGTGGACACATTATTCTGAGTTTCTTTCTACAACTTCCAGTTTCCAGCCACATAGGCTTGGCATATATAGATATGTATGTATGTGTGTATATCTTCATTGTAGCCTTGTCAGCTAGCTAGTACCTTATTATCTTTGGCTTGTCTACCTTCGTCTATATGACTTACCGATATTTAGGTTATGACCTTAAGGGTCCAGTCATCGTATTTTAGATGTTATGCTGCCCGACCTTCTAGGCCCTCAGTTAAGTCAGTTGGTATGTTTATGTTGCTAAATCGATTGCATAAGGTGTCGAGTGCCAGCCACATCTTCTCTAGTTTGGGGCATGGCATTTTTTATGAATATACATGTATTCTTTATTAACCTAAGATTCTAAGGTAAAATTGATATAGCCTAATGTTGTGCCATGAATGAGGCAAATTGAGGGGCTAGATGTGATCTTCTAATATTGATGAATTTCTTTTTGAATTGCCTTAGATTAGATGACCTAGACATTGATTGGTTAAAGGTAAAGCTTCAAGACATGAATTGATTTGATTAGGGCTTTATGAGGGATCATGGTTGTGTAGTATTGAGATTGAGTTTATATGTCTCCTATATGACTATAACAAGAATGAGGCATGTGGTAAGGTTACCTTGAGAACTATGTATACATGATGAACATGTGAGGCATTGCTTGAGAGTAAGGCTTGTAACTTCAAGATGACTCCTAGGGCCTTATGGGTAAAAGCTAAAATGAATAAACTAAGGATGTTAAGGATTTAAGAAAGAAGCTATTATGTATGTTAAATTGTAAATGGAATTATTGTGAAAGGACTTCATCTACATGACCTCTAATATGAGTATATGAGTCTATGCATGGAATGAATGTTGTACTGGATTTATGACTATATATATGTCTCATGTGATGCATGCTAGATATGTTGACCTAACATTAACCTTGAATGCAAGATAAGAGGGGTAAGTATGATTATGATATTATATGCATGTTTATGAATACTTTGAGAATGAAGTGTCTACTATGATAATGTTTTTGTTGTGTCATTGGAAGGACAATCACACAAACACCCCATGCATGAATATGAATATGATGTGACTAAGGTGTTGCTTGTGGTTCATGTCCCTTGAAGGACAAAGTTATGAGGACTTCTACATCTTTATGAGAATTGTGTATGAGCTTACGATTCACTTAGAAAGTGAAGATCTTATGATTATTGTGTAATTGTGGTATTGTGAAAGGTAGTTCTCCCCATACCCTTACACTTTATTATGCATGAACTATTATGACTATGATGATCTTGTTGTGTTGAATGAAAGGCTATTCTCATGAACACACTATGAATATGATGTGAAAGGTTTATTCAGATATTGATGATTCTAAGGTTGAAAGGACATTCTCACCTAATGAATCTATGAGCTATTATGATGTTATGTTGGTTTGAGTGCCTAGTGCATTCTTTCATGAATATGAACCTAAGTAAAGACTTAAAATGAATTTAAAGGGAATTATGCTTAGCACCGAGTGGATAGGAGTATGAGATGGTTCCTTCACGCTAGTAGTTCAGTTCCCAATTGGTATCTCATGAGATGGAAACCTCCACGTTAGTAGTCAAGGTTTCTGGTAGCAATCTCCCTATCCCATAACTATGTGCCCACATAGGTATATAGCTAATGGATCTACCTAAAAGCTATTATGTACGTTCTACCTTAGGCAAGTAGGACACCTCTTTTCGGTGTGGGGGTAGAACACCGGATTCCATGTAGCTCACATGGTCTATGTCAGTTAAGGCTAAATCTCCCTATATAATAAGAATATGAATTATGATAAGAGCATGAGTTATGTATTATGGTTCCTCAAGGAGTTCTACTTAGTATGAATGGGGATATAGGACTTCATTCATGCATTACACAAGTAGGCTTTGAGAGTGGGCATGGTATGTCTCTTTTATGATATGATGATTATGTGTTGAATGTATGCTTTATATGAATTATGAATATGAACTATACTTATGACTTCTTCATGAGCTTTACTTAGTGTGAGTGGGGGTATGGGACTTCACTTATACATTGCACTAGTAGACTTATAAAGGGGTTAGGGTGTGGGTTCCTTATGATATAAAGATATATGAATTATGTATGCATGATATGGATTGTGGCTAAAGGTGACTTTACCTATTTCAAGTTATGAATATGAATTCGTCTCCTTATTTATGAGTGTTGGGTATGAATAAGGTTAAGGTATGTTATGCATGATCATGGTGGCCTAGAAGTGATACTTAGTGTAAGATGGGATTATGGGATCTTATCTATGCATTGCACAAGTATAGCTTAGGGTTGCTTATGTGATAGTTCTATTATGGTTATATGGTCTTGGTATGTAACTATGCATGTGAATTATGTCTTGTGAAGATTGGAATATTTATTATGTGGTGTTGGAGACTATGCTTGTGATTATGATGATATCCTTTATGTTATGATGGATTGTGCATGGTTTGTCTTATGGGTTACATTCTCCATCTATTTCAAAGATGATGTTTCAAATAAAATGTCCCTTTTATGCTTGGCTTCCATACTTAGTACTTTTTGTGCTAACCCCATATTTGTACATTTTCTACAAGTGTAGGGTTTGGAGATATTGGATTCCATCCTCGTGGCTAGTACCATAGTAGATCAAGAAGAAGAAGATTGGTGAGTCCTCATAGTTTTCGAGGGCTTGACCATATGTCCTTTATATCTTTCTTTTATGTTTTAGACTTATGGAAGGGCTATGTCCCTAAGATTGTATTCAAGAGTTTTAATTCAAATGTTATAGATAGTTTGAGACATAGTGTTATAGACTCTCTCTCATTTCATAAAAGACTTCGATTGTAAAGAAAACTTTTAAATTTTTCGCATTTTTCCCTATGTTCTTATGTCATGATATGCTAAGGGCTTGTATGAGACCCCTTCGGTGTCAAGTACTCCGTGTTACGTCTACGGGGTACCCCTGGGTCGTGACACCAGTCGTGGGAAATGCGGTGTTCTACATGACAAGCACGATGTTGCAAGTCTTGCAAATGAAAGGGTTATTTGGAGGATTGTCTCATAAGGATCCCCATGACCATATTCACAATTTTTTGGACGTTTGTGGTCCCTTCTCGTTCAAGAAAATATCCCAAGAATCTGTTCGACTCCGATTATTCTCTTTTTCTCTGGTGGGAGAGGCTACCAATAGGTTAGCAGACCTACCTAGGGACTCAATCACCACTTGGGATGAACTTAGTGAGGCGTTCTTCGTCAGATTCTTTCCTCCCTCGAAGATGATGTCATTAAGGGACAATATCCAAGGCTTCAAACCCTTGGATGGTGAGCCAATCAACAAGCCTTGGCTACGGTTTCATAAATTGCTACTCCAATATCCGATTCACGGACATCCAAACAACGTCTTGCTACAACATTTCTAGTAGAGTCTAGATTCGGTAAACAAAGGGGTGGGTGACAAACTTGTCCGTGGAGGTATCATGCAACAACCTTTTGAGATCACATCTACTTTGCTTGATGGCATGACCAAGATCAATCGGGATTGGTACACAAGAGAGGATCAAGTGTCTCCTTTAACATTTAGGATGACGAAAGAGCAAATTGAAAAAGACCAAGAACAAGATCAAAACATGGCCAAAATGATGACCCAAATGGATTTGTTTGAGGCTGTGAATGCTGTTGGTGTTAGTGGGGTAACCTCGATGATGCACACTTTGAGGTTCTATATAATGAGGAAGTGAGTTTCCTTGTAAATCAAAGTGATGGTTTATGTCTGAACTATCCAAGGCCGAGCGGGAATCAAGGTTGGAATAGAGATTGCGTTGACGATTGGAGAGACCGTGAGCAGGAATGGCGTGATCATGGAAACAAGTGGAAGGAGAGTGATGGGGACAAGGAGAGATACGTTCCCCCCATGAGCGTCAAAAGCCAAAAGATCAAAGGGTTGACCCGGAGAGTTTCCATATGGAAGATATGCTTTCACGCATTCTCACCAAAGTGGAAGGGTAGGATAAAGTTTTGAAGGAATTGAAAGATGACGTCTCAACTCTCAATCAGACGGTGACCTCTCACTCTATGTCCATTAAACAACTGGAGACACAAATGGGTCAAATCTCGACTTATTTGAATAAAAAGCCAAAAGTAGGGATGCCCAGTGACACAATGGCCAATCCCAAGAATAAAGCTTTAATGGGTATCTTCGTCGTGCCACGACGTTAACTAAGGCACTTCTTGGGAGGCGACCCAAGTTTTTATGCTTTTAATATTGCTTTTGAATAACGGATGTTGAATGTGCAAGTTGAAAATTTGAAATTGTGGGAAAATGAGCAGTAGATGAGCCAAAGGTCTAGTCTGTGACTCGCCGAACATGTCAGCGAACCCGACTTGGACCACCGTTTGAAGCATCCATTTTGCTGGAGGTTCAGTAAAACTTGGGGGACTAAAGTACCACTCGGCGCATCGCCAAGTGGGTCGGCGACGTAAGTCGTGATCGCCGACTGGCGCGCGAACTAAAGAGTTAAAAAAGGCCAAACATTGATATGATCAGTGACCTTTTGGAGAATGAGTTGAAGTGTGTCCTCGACACGATTTTCTCTCCCATATTTGGACTTCTTTTGCTCATGAGGGGGTATATACCTCTCCTTGTTATTGCATTGGACTTCCACCTCTGAGAGTTTGGTGGCCAGTTCGTTTAGCTGAGATGCCAGAGCGGTCAGCGTGAGGTCCTTTTGGACTCCTTGGCTCAATTCCACCAACTTGCCACTACTTTGCTCAGCCATGTTCGACTAAGTGGATAACTCAATGAAAAACAAAACTGAAAGTAAAGTTAGTGAACTACGACTAGAAGAACAAAAATTCTACTAATCTCAAAATTCTAAAATAACACCACTCTCGGCAGCGGTGCCATTTTGATGCTTATCGTGACCAACGACACTATCCTACGGTATGAGTGTCTACGATCGCCGATAATATAGTAACCCAACCAAGTGTTGGGGTGGTGTTTCAAGGGAGAGATTTTGAGAATTGATAGAAAAATAAAATTACATTCCAACTAGTCGTAGCTAAAGATATTAACGAACAGAAACATAGTAAATTAAAGGGGGTGACATGAAAGTGTCAAATATCAAATGGGTTTTTTTTTCACAAATAGTAAAACAGCAAAATAAACAAGAAAATCAAGTATGGGGAAGGTTCTTGGGATGTGACCGCAATACAAGTTGAGATAAATCGTTGGGTACATGCTTTCAATAGGAAATTTGCAAGACAATTGTGACTAGGCTAAGCTTTAAATGGAAATAAGTTCCCTCGCGAGCAACTTACCCCGTTTCAAATGTGTTTCTCTCGGACACCCATTTTCCGCATGAAGACCAGCCTACGCCTTACCCCACTCACTCTCTCGAGCTAAGTATTAGGATATGGGACTAGGGCTCACCCTCTCGAGCTGAACCTCATGTCGACGCACTCCTTAGGCCATCAATCTAGTGGTTTTGGTTTCGCGACCTCCCTCTCGGGCAAACCAAAAACACATGGGTGGCTTTGTATTTGCAACTACAAACCCTTTAGATTAAACCACAACCACTAGGTGAAATCACCATTAAAATACATCTAACCTATCAGCAAGCAAGACCCAACAAGAATATCAACCCATATTTGCTAAA
>JAJOOD010014050.1:0-18422 GCA_029582525.1 Solanum tacnaense | reverse complement strand
TGAAAAAAATAAAATTTTGAAGTTGAAAATATTTTTTGAAAACAACTCAATTTTTTTTTGGGTGGGGGGGTGGCCGAGGGGGGGTCGGGGGGTGGGGGTGAGGGTGGGGTAAAAAAATTGAAGTTAAAACCATTTTTTAAAAACAAGCTTTAAAATTATTATTTGGGGGGTGGTGGTGGTTGGGGGGCTGGTTTGAGGATAGGGAAAAAATAAATTGATTTTTTCAATAAAAAAAAATGTAATTTGAAGTTGGGAAGAGAGTTTTGTAAAATGTTTTCCTTAAGTTTTGAAATGGAAGTCATTTTCCTTAAATTTGAGGAAAATGAGTTGATTTGGAAAACATTTAACCCAACCAAACATGAGAAAATTGGAAAACATTCATACCAAACACACCCTAAGTACCCATAACAAATAATTCTTTCCACAAATATTAAGTGCCAAAAATTCAAGCTTTGACAAATTCAACATGATGAAACTATCATAAAATAGTTGAGTTAGTAACACGATGTTAATTTCTTTATAATAAAAGATAAATTAATGTTTCAAATGATTAAGAATGAGTATAAAATATATTTTATGCATGAACATGAATTTTACAAAAGTATATAAACTCATGAAGTATTGAAACAGTAAATTTAATATATTTTCTAATTATTCTACAATATTTATTAATAGTTTCAATGGATATTAACGTCAAAGTTTTGTAAGAATTTCAAGTCATATTTAATACATACTACTCTTCTTTATGACACACGAATACTTATCATAAATGAATGACAAGAAAATACTTATGAGTATTCTAATTAACATGCAATCATACAGCTTAGTATTTAATTTAGAGTTATAAGTTAGTAGCATATAAATAACATAATAATATAAATCTGAAACGTATTGATTATTATGCCTATTAAAGTATCATAATAATACATAAATCAAGTCATGTATGCAGTAATTAAATTGCAGATCAAAGACTTATGAAAGTCCTATTAGAGAAGTTACAAACATATAAATGTAAACCTAACTCGGAAAGAAAAATTGATTAACTTTTAGGAAAAAAGATAATCACGAATTAATTAGGTCTTAATTGGTTAGAGACTCGTGCTGATAACGTGTTATAAAATTATTGCCAATATAGAATAATATAAGACAATATATAGACAAGATATATGGGAGATAATGCTTTCTTATTTCTTTCTTCTGTAATTTTTTATTGTCTTCTACAGAATAATCATCGCTTATTTATAGTAGAAAATTTCTTCACAAGTTACAAGAATTAAATGACGTTCATTCATTTAGTACATGAGCTTCAAAAAGAATTATGAGAGAGACATCCACATTAATGCATTTATAACAAAAACTATAAAAAAAAATTATTCTTCATGCCTCTATTTGGTGGGTGAGTCATGCAATTTACAAGTCAATGAAAAGTGTCAAAATGACACAGTCAGACTCTATAAACATTTTCATAAGTATTGATTATTAAAGCCCGAAAATATTATGAGATGGTAGAGATTCTTCTGCTTTGATAAAAAAGATGTTTTGAATGTAAATTATGAGAATGAAAAAATTCTTGGAAAGAGCTCTTTGTGTCCCCCTTTTAGTGAGGGTCTATTCAGAGATAATTTAAATTATTCATCTCATTAAATTTTTTATATTTATCAAAAGTTAAATAAAAAAGCATTTTCATTTATGTCTTTCAACATATAGAGTCTTTCGAAAATAATCTTTTTCGCTTTATAAAATAAGAATAAAATATATGTACACTATACTCTTTTCAAACTTTATCTATGAGATTACATTAGATATATTATTATTGTTTTGTATCTTTAAACAAATCTTTGAGAGAGAAAAAGAGATTTTGGGTTTGTTTGAGATTTTAAGTACCAATTTAGTAATTAATTAGGTATACTAAGAATATAATTCTAATATTGATTTTTTTTTGTTTTCACCCCGTCTATCTAGTATATGTATTGAAGTCATGACTAATTCAAATTTGTGGCATATATAAGTCTCATTTAAGTTGATACCGTTTGTTGGGTTCGAAAGAATCATGACGTCATGTAGAAGCTTAAAATTGTAAATCATAACATCGATAAATCAGATGACAAATAAAAGCATACTAAAGACATATTATAAATATGGTTTGGTCAAGTGACATACGTATTGAAAACTAATATTAAAAAATATAAACTCTATTTGGAGAATAATCTCTTCATAAACAAAACTTTTTAATGATTATATTGTGGATGTTATTGTATATTGGTATGAGAAGAGGGTCTTCAATTTATAGAGTTTCATAAATTTCCTCTAAGGAAAGAATAACCAAATATGAAAAATAATAATATTTTTTCTTTTAGGAAAAGTTAAAACATTTTTGTTAATACTTCAACTTTTATTCTAGAGAAAAATAAAACTCAAATATGATAAGAAATCAGGACAAAACCTTAACAACACCCCCTCACAAAACTCTGGTTAAGAGTGAAGAGATCCTCTACCAATTTCATGTTTTAACCAAATTTTTTTTTAATCCAATGTCCCACCACACAATAGTGTAATAACTATATATAAATAAAAGCGTAGACAATTAAACATGCTTTATCAAAAAATTAACTTGAAATCAAATATCACTTTTTATTAATATATTTTATTCAATTTTAAACCTTCTTAGTGAGATTTCTGCTTCACCACTATCACCATAACTCTTTTCGGTGAAAAGCATATAACTCTCTGTTACTTTATTAAACAGATCTAAACATATCATAATTATTTTTTTTCCAACAGAAAAGAGAAAATAAAAGCTGCCTCAACATTGACTTGTTATATTGATGTCGTTGGAGTACCCAATGATTTTGGCACGGCTTGTCACATGAATGTATTTTGTTTTTAGTAACATATATTCATTCATCATATTGATTTGTCTTATTATTAAAAAGAATCCAGGAAAATCCAACATATTATACCAAAGAGAGTTTATTCATTATTCATTAAATAAAAGAAATATATTTTTTAAATTTATTTATTTATTATATGAAACATCTTAATTATATTATTTGTTATTCTTTAAAGTCATTCATATTTTTAACAGTTCAACATTGACTCTCACTTGTCCTTGAAATTTGAGTGGAATGTATTTTACATTGCAAAACACTTTATAAATAGGTTCAGATTTAATTGTACATCTACTAAATTTAATTATATTTTAAAATTATCTTCTTGTTAGGATTTACACTAGAGCACTGCTAAGGTTATATAGAATATTTTTGTATATATATATTTATATAATAGAAGAGTGTAAAAAGGTTAACAAAAAATCTTAGGATATCTTCATCAAATTTTAGAATTATAAAATACACTTAATCTTATTTTATTAAAAAATTGCAACATGAATTGTCATGTGGAAAACAATTCTTTTTTGGTAGGAAAAAAAAAAGAAAGGGGACAAAATGAATAACAAAATAAATTAGCCTGAAGAAAATAAAGAACAAAACAGAGAAAGATGTTGATAAATGGAGAAACACAACCTGAGTGTGATTGAGTGGTAAGTACTCCTTCATCCTTAATCAAGAGGTCTCGGGTTTGAGTCCTCTTGGGTACGAAATCGCTTTTGTTAGGAAGCGCTTTACTTGTTGGACTTTCCGACGTAAATTCAGATTTAGTTGGACTCTAATGTGAATACCGGATGGAAAAATAGTGTATATATATGCAATATATGTGGAAAAAATAGAGAAAAATGGTTGAGACATGATGAGGAAGAAGGGGAAGAGTTTAGAGTTTTAAAAATAAATGGAAAAATACAAAAAAAAAAAAACTAAAAATATGTCCATGAAAAAAAAAAGGGTCACGTGAACGAAAATTCCATGTCAAATGCACCTAAGTGAGTGTGTATATAGTATACCTATGTCTAGTTAGTATTCCGGTATGTTTATCAAAGTGATAGTCTAGATATATTTCTCACACTGTTAATCATTCAGAAATGAAATTAAAAAAAGTAAAAATTAAAGGGGTCGCTTGGTAGAGTATATAAAATAATGTTTAATAGAGTGTATTAGTAATGTTTGTATTAAATTATGTTTGCATTGGTTATGAATAAATTATTTTTTATGCATTGTTTGATTTAGTATGCATTATATAAAAATATTTATTTACAAAAGGGTAATTGAATCTCTAACCATGCTAATGCATGCATTAAATACATTTGCATTACTAGTACGTAGAAATTCATAGTATTAGTAATACACTCTTCAATACACAATAGAATATATATGAAATACACAAAGTTAATGCATACATTATTTTTGCTAATACACTTTTACCAAACGATCTCTAAGTGTGTCTTTGACCCACTCTTACCTTTCATTCATTAGTTGAATGTAGATATCGGGTGCAAGTAAATTTTTACCTTAAAATGAAGGGTATGTATGCAATTAACCACTTATTGAGGGGGTGAAATAAGGAGCAGAGAGTTTTTTTTCTTGGTGGGAAAGTAGAGGACCAGTTCGTTATATTCGAAAATTTAAAAGATAAAGGACCAAAATGGAAAGCATCTTTTCCAGCCCATTATATAAAGAGACGCACACTTCAAATTCAACTTTCCCTAATAAAACCATACCGTCACCTTCGCCTTTTCCCGGCAACCGTCTATACAACTTCCTCATTTTTACTCCGACTTAAAACCCTATATTTTCTTCACTGTTGAGCCAGTGAAACCCCATCAAAAAGTTCTATTTTTTCCCTTTTTTTTTCAAGAATTTTCATGTTTTTGACCTTTTAAGCGAAGTAAAGAAAACCCAACTGATCAATCTTCTGTTATATTGAAAGTTTAGCAGGTATTGCCTTTCTGTACGTTGTTTTCTTATGGGTCGCTCTGTTTTGTGGATTCGGCGCTTTGTGATAGCAAAATTTTGGCTAAATTGTTAATAGGTTAATGGGTGTCTCTTAAATTTTTTGATTATGTTGACTTTCTTATTCCAAGATTTTGCACGTTTTTTACTTTTTAAGTGAAGAAAGGAAAACCCAACTGATCAATCTTATGTTATACTGAAAGTTATGCCAGAAAATAGTTAAAGGTATTTCACTTTCTCTACGTTGTTTCTTATGGGTCGCTCTGTTTTTGGATTTTGGAGCTTTGTGATGATAGAATTTTGACCAAATTGTTAATAGGTCAATGGGTTTTTTCTTAAATTCTTTATTATATTGACTTTCTTATTCCAAGATTTATCATGTCATTGGCTTCTTCTTTTTTCTTTTTCTTGATGAGGTAATTTCTTACTGAGGTTACGAAGGTATTAGATATATATGTGTGAATTGTGGTGTTTCCAAGACATTTCGTTTGTCTACTATGTTTTTTTTTCTTGTTTCTTCTATTTTTTGATTCATAAGAACTGACTAAGTAAACCCAAGTGATTAGTGGCGGATCATGATTTTCACCAAGGGGTTCAAAATATGAAAAGAAGCCAAGGGGATTAAGCATCTACTATATATACACATACACAATAGTTTTAACCTTGAATATACAGTGTAATTTTTCATTGAAGATGAACCCCCTTACTCCCACCTGGCTCCACCCCTGCAAGTGATCAGTTTTCAGCTATAGTGAATGTGGTGCTTGAAATCCGATTTATCCATTGGTGTCTTACCCACTTGTGTGTGTGTGTGAGAGAGTGAGTGAGTTTCGTGGACATTCTCTTCCATTAATCTGTCTTATGGAAGTGTCTGATAGTATGTAGATGTTTGAACTGGTTATATTGGAGAGATTATCTACATAATGGTGTGTTTTGAGGGCTGCCTTCAATGGTTTCATTTCCATAAATGGTTAATCTGCTGAACTAACTGTGAGAAATTGCGGGATTGCTCAATTTTGACTAAATAATATCTGTGGTTTGACTATTGTTATCATGAATTTTCAGTGTTGAAGATTTTGATTCCCACGACAAAGAAATGGAAGCTAACGGGAAGGACGAATTGAAGAAACCGCTTTTGCAAGATGATGCTGTAGCTGTCACAGTGGTTCAACTAAGTGACAGTAGGAATAAAAAGATTAGAACTCTTCTCTTCAAAGTTAATGGCATCACTTGTGCATCTTGTTCCAATTCCATAGAATCTGCGTTGGGAAAGCTGAAGGGGATTGAGAGTGCTACAGTGTCTCCACTTCAAGGCCAGGCCGTTGTTAAATATGTGCCAGAACTTATCAGTGTATGTCCAATTTAAGACAATGGGATACTCTCTTAATTTTAATCCAAGAATTTAATCATCAAATATTCAAGGACTTTAGAGTCCTAGACGACCAAATAGCTTTGTTGCCTTCTCATGTTGTTGACAGTCCATTGATTATAAAATTCACAAAATCTATTATTGTTAAGTGATAGTTTGATTCTTTTCTTTGTGCTTTTCTTTTTCCACTAAAAATATTATGATTTATGACTGCTTCCAAAAGTAGTGCTTTTTTGGAGGATCCAATACAAGTACGGCAACATTTTTGGAGAGTGAGCAACATAGCTATAGCATACAAATACATATTTATGCATGTCTCACTGTAAGGAGGAATTTTACAAATTTCATAAAAGAGCAGAATAGGTTTAAAGGTGAAACAATTAAAGGCAATATTTTAGTATGAAGTACATTTCATAAAAGTTATCCCTGATCTCTTATCATCTTTTCGTATGTTGAGTGCTGCCTGCGCTCAACTGAGAACAGTTGCATCAATTCTGATGTTTATGACTTCAGAGATTGATTTAATGGTGGTTGATTGCTCTTTGTTTTTCTTCTTTATTTATGTTTCCGTATTTCTAACTAAATATATGACTATACCAGGCAAAAAAGATAAAAGAGGCTGTCGAAGACACTGGTTTTCTAGTTGATGAATTCCCAGAGCAAGACATTGCTATCTGCCGGATCAGAATCAAAGGGATGGCATGCACAAGCTGTTCTGAGTCTGTTGAACGTGCCCTTTCGATGATTGACGGAGTAAAGAAAGCTGTGGTTGGTTTATCTCTTGAAGAAGCAAAAGTTCATTTTGATCCAAATGTTACAAGTACCAGCCGGATTATTGAAGCAGTTGAAGATGCTGGATTTGGAGCTGATATAATTAGTTCAGGCAGCGATTTAAATAAAGTACACTTCAAGCTAGAAGGCATCAATTCTCTAGATGATTTTACTGCTATTCAATGCTGTCTCGATGCTTTGGAAGGTGTAAACACTGTTGAAATTAACCAGCAAGAGCATAGAGTGACCATAAGTTATGAACCAGATATAATTGGTCCAAGAACCCTAATGCAGTGCATCCAAGAATCTGGGCATGAGTCAAGTACTTATCGTGCGAGTTTATTTATCCCACCAAGACAGAGAGAAATAGAAAAAGAGCAGGAAATCCACACTTACAGGAACCTGTTTTTGTGGAGCTGCTTATTTTCTGTGCCAATATTTGTTTTTTCAATGGTACTTCCAATGCTTCCCCCTTATGGAAATTGGTTAGAGTATAAGGTTTTCAACATGCTAACTGTTGGAATATTGTTAAAATGGATCCTTTGTACACCTGTGCAGTTTGTTATTGGTCGAAGGTACTCTTTCCTTCATGGAATTTTAAGTGCAATGTGATTTTCTTTTTTATTCCGAACTGTCTTTCGTAGAGATATGAGTAAAAGCTAATAATTTCTAATTCTAAACTTCTACTTTAGGTTCTATGCAGGATCATATCATGCACTGAGACGGGTATCTGCAAACATGGATGTTCTGATTGCATTGGGAACTAATGCTGCCTATTTCTATTCAGTTTATATAATGGTAAAAGCATTGACCTCAAACTCCTTTGAGGGGCAAGATTTCTTTGAGACTAGTCCCATGTTGATATCATTTATATTATTGGGGAAATACCTAGAGGTTCTTGCAAAAGGAAAGACATCAGATGCTTTGGCAAAGTTGACAGAGCTGGCTCCTGAGACTGCATACCTATTGACACTGGACGGTGCTGGGAATATTATTTCTGAGACAGAAATTAGCTCTCAATTAATACAAAAGAATGATGTACTTAAGATTGTTCCAGGGGCAAAGGTTCCTGTAGATGGCGTCGTTATTAATGGTCACAGTTATGTGAATGAGAGTATGATCACAGGAGAAGCTAGGCCTGTTTCTAAGATGCCAGGTGATAAGGTACTCAAGATTTGTTGGCCATGCGTTTCACACTTCTTGTTTTCAAATGCAGGCTATCATCAACAGATTGTATATCTTTTAACATGTTTTTTAATAATAAACATGTAACTATTAGGTCATTGGTGGAACTGTAAATGAGAATGGATGTGTACTCATCAAGGCCACTCATATTGGTTCGGAGACCGCCCTATCACAAATTGTTCAGTTAGTTGAAGCTGCTCAGCTTGCCAGAGCACCTGTTCAGAAACTTGCTGATCAGATATCAAGATTTTTTGTACCCACGGTGAGTACTATCAATGTTAGTAGAAACCAGTACAAATCCTGTAAGCTTATTTTGTTTTTATGAATGAAATGAAATCCAAGCAGTTCATACAAAACTATTCAGATCTGCTTGATGGCTAATTTTTTACCAGACAGAATCTTAATTGGCGTATGCTTGTTTAAGCAAAAGAGGTACTCCCTCGATGTGTGATCAAGATATATGTTGCAATTTATATCTTCAGTATATTCATTTTAGAAGTCTTTAGTGACTAACAATGGACCATTATTTAAATACTGGTGGATGCAAACACTGAAATCTATAGCAAAGACCATGGCCAAATATAAACTGGTTTATTCTAAGACCTTAATCTGAATGATTAGGATAAAGAATAATTTGGAGCCTGTCATAGTTTCTAATGTGTATGTACAGCACCGTTCGTACGGTAAGTATGTCAATATAGCTTTTAATATCTGAAATGGCTTGAGTTGATCTTGTTCTCAGATGTTGCCAGTTATCTGCTGGAGAGCTAAAACAACCCAAATTGATTATATTTCAGGTTGTTTTAACTGCAATTGTGACATGGCTGGGATGGTTTATCCCTGGAGAACTAGGTGTATATCCTTCAAGTTGGATACCAAAAGGAATGAATGTGTTTGAGCTTGCATTACAGTTTGGTATATCGGTGTTGGTGGTCGCTTGCCCCTGTGCGCTAGGGTTAGCTACTCCTACAGCAATTATGGTTGCCACCGGAAAGGGCGCTTCTCAAGGTGTGCTTATTAAAGGTGGAAATGCTCTTGAAAAAGCACATAAGGTTTGTTCACCTCTCCAGCCTTATAAGTAGCATATAGGTGAGATTATTTCAATTTCACACAAGAAAGTTGTCCACTCATCTTTTTTTTTTCTCTTTTGAGCTGAGAGGGAATTGAGGGGTCAAGGACGTGGGAGTTGTCAGTTCATTGCCTTGAAAATTCAAACTCAGAGCCAGAAATGAGATCAATCCTTGGTTCTAGAAGTTCTTGTTTACAACTAAGGATAATAATAGATAGTTAACTGGGAGTTGTGCTTGCAGACTAATTTTAATACCAAATATTTTAATTCATGAATAGAAAAGAAATTGCATTTTTCTGTTTTCCTTTGTGGGTGTTTATGTACACGCATCTTGTTCTTGCACAGGTGAAACTGGTTGTGTTTGATAAGACAGGAACACTGACAGTTGGGAAACCCTCTGTTGTCAGTGCTGTGCTATTTTCTAACATCTCCATGAAGGACTTCTGTGATGTAACTATCTCTGCCGAGGTAGGCTTCTTTCCCTTGTGTTTCATAATTCTTTTCTTTTATACATTCTTAGATGTGATGCCTACCCTATTATCCGGTGACTTTGCTATGTGTAGATGTCCCCAACCTTTGGTCTAGTGGTAAGAGAGCAGTGCATTGTGTAGGTTAGGCGCACATCACAGATTCAAACCCCTTTGATGACTAAAGCTTGTATTTAAGTAGAGATGGTTAGATGTGTCAAGTTTGTTGAATGAATGCTCTCAAATTGAGATTTCTTCCATCAAGTAGAAAGAATTCTGATTTACATGCCTAAAAATCTGCTATTTACATCCCCAAATATTTGTTATTCCTAGTTGTAATACTCTAAACTTATGCTACATTAATCCCTAATATCTCCTATATAGCAATTGACATCATAATTACACAAATATCTAGAGTTATTACATAGAAATGTACAACTATTAGAATTTGTCCAACATGCTAACATCCCCCTCAAATTGATGCTGGTGGATCAAAAAAACATCAATTTGCCTACTAGAAACTGATGGCATTTCCGTGCCATAGATTTTGTGAACACATTAGCTATTTGAAGATCATTGTATACATTTTTTTTGATAACCGAGATATCCGTCTATGACCCGCCCTTTGGACCAATCATAGCCCTCTAAACTCAGTGGATAATGGGCCCGCCCCTCTACCCTTCTCCATTTAAATACCAGGCTACGCTTTGCATGGTGTGGGACTTGAACTTGGAAGAGCAATGACTCTCTTATACAATTTCTATGATAGAATGACAGTCCACTTTAATGTGTTTGGTCCTTTCATGATAAACCAGATTGGTAGGAGTTGGATTAGATTGAGGAAATCAAATTTCTGCAAGTAAACCACGAAGCCAAACAATCTTTAGAGCAAGCAGTAGACATTGTTCGATATTCAGAATCTGTTGAAGATTTTGAAACACGAACTTGCTTCTTGCTCTTTCGAGATATCTAAGAATCTCAAAGAAACATGCACCAATATGTGATAGAGCAATAAGTATCAGAACATCCATAGCAATCAAAATCACTATATGCATTAAGTTGAATCGGAAAACCACTAAGATAATCCATGAGTAGATGTTCCCAAGAGATATCGAATGATGCGACGGACAACCACCAAATGTAGATGGTGGGGAGCCATCATAAATTGACACATTTGTTGAACAACAAAAGATATTTTAGGTCCAGTAATAGTAAGATAACTTTAGCTCCCAACTAATTGTTGTACGAAGTTGGATCATGATGAAGGTTTCCTATTGCTCGACAATACTTTACATTCAATTCACCAATGGAAGATTCTTGAAGACCAGCCAAAACAATCAAATCCAAAGTATATTTGTGTTGGTAAATACACCTAAAGAATCATAATGAACTTCCAACCCCAAAAAAATATGTAAGACTACCAAGATCTTTTGAAAAGAATCCTTAAATTGCTATTGGAAGCTAGTGATTAGTGAACATCAATTCATGTGATAATAATATCATCTACATATACCAAAAGAAGAACACAACCTGTAGAGGTTTTTCGGAAAAGCAAAGATGAGTCATATTTGCTCGGTTCAAAAGAGAATTGAAGCAAAGTAGACTGAAACTTGTCAAACCTAGCTCTACGAGCTTGTTATAATCTATACCAAGACTGCTTCAACTTGCATACATTTGATGTAACTGATGAGAACAAACCAAGAGGGGGTTTCATACAAATATCTTCTTTGAGATTGTCATGAATAAAAGCATTTTTGACATCCATTTGATGAAAAAGCCAATTTTGTGACGCAACAATGACAATAATAGTTCACACCGTAGTAATTTTTGCTACCGTCCCAACGTCTTCTCATAGTCCACACCATACTCATGTTTGTTGCCAAGGACCATCAATGGAGCTTCTACCAATCAAGAGTTCCATTAGAATGAAGTTTAATTGAATAAATCCATTTACATAAATTGGACGGACATTTAAAGGACAAGGAACAATGTCCCATGTGCTTACTTTAAGGGGGAAAAGTTCTTCCTTCATTGCTTTCTGCCAACATTCAAGCTTGGAGGCTTGTAACCTGTTGGAATAGAGATGTTGGATAGAGTAGAAGAACAACCATACCAGTTGGGAGTACGATATACTCTAGTAGATTGTTGAGGAGGCTCAAGAGAACCAGACCATGAAGAAATCTCAAATTCTCACTATGGAACAGTCTCTGGTGATGGATTTGTATTGAGGTGAGATAAAGTTGGCCACCATCATTCATACAAGAATCCAGGTTTGAGCCACTTAAAAGAAGATGACAAATCCTAAACAGTAGGAAGAAGAGGAGAAACAAAAGTTGACTCAACATAAGTAGGAAAGAAATAATGATTCTCAAAGAAAACAACATTTCTAGAAATACAAAATTTGTTATAACTTGGATCATAGAAATTAAAACCTTTTTGCGAAGTACCATAACCCATAAAGCACATTTAGTACACTGAACAGAAAGTTTATTCCATTGAGAAGGAGGCAGATTCACCAAACAAACACAATCAAATGTATAAAAATCATGATAGTTAAGATTTTGGTGATACAACAACATACCCAGTGTATTCACATGAGACGCCGGAGGATAGAGTGTTTTAAGATCTTAACCTCTACTTCGTGAGGCAAAGACGTTGTTTTTCGTAGACCCATGACTTAGAGAAGCACAGATCAAAGTAGATACTAGAAAAAAGCAGTACAAAGCTTTTAGAAAAAAAACAATAGCTACAACAAAATAGTGTGATAATCGAAGTACAAGAGATGGTGATAGCCTGCATCCTTGCTATTAGGACATAATCTATGTCTTCTTCTTGATTATACTCCAGTACTACTAACCTTGCTTTATTACTTGTAATGGTACCTTGATAGTCAAGTTTGTTTTTGAAAATCCATCTTTAGTTGAAAAATTCTGATCATGAACTTTTGACTCCTTTTGTGAAACTTTAGCTTGTTCTTGATCTAAAATAATAACACAAGTACAAAATAAATCACATTGGCCTAAACATTTCTGGATTATAACTTAATCCCAAACCTCAGGCCAATCTCATGATTTTTCCACCATTAATTCACCTAAAATTAACAATTCTATGGTTACATTAGTGAATTACGGTAAATAAATCAAGAACATATGTGTTTATAAACAACCTAAGGTCTTACACCTCAAAATACTCATAAATTCAGATTTTCCCCACCTTTGGATGAACCCAAACCCTTCCCTAGGGCTATAAATAGCGCCTCTAAGACCTAGAAATCAAAGTATTGCATCGAAAAACATATTACTTACCTTTACGAAGGTTCCTGATGAGAAATAGTTGAAAATCAGCCTAACTCGCCCATGCTCTTCCCCAAAACGTTCTTGGACAATTTTAGGTGGGTTTTTTTTTTTTTTTTGCATTTACAACGACTAACCCGCTATCGCGGCGACGGTGCTGTAGCGGGAATTAAATCCACTGCTATAGCGGTGTGTCACCCGCAATAGCAACTTGGCGATTTTGTGTCGATTATCGTGCTCTCAACCTTATAACAGTCAAATACCGTTTTCCCATCCCTACCATTGATGAGCTCTTTGATGAACTCCATGGGGCCTGCTTCTTTTCTAAGTTAGATTTACTCGCTGGTTACTACCAAATTCGAGTTCATCCACCGGATATCGAGAAAACAACATTCCAAACTCATGAAGGGCACTGTGAATTTGCCGTGATGCCTTTTGGTCTTTCCAATGCACCTTCAACCTTTCAGGCGATCATGAATTCAGTTTTTAAATCATTTCTTCACCAATTTGTTTTGGTCTTCTTTGATGATATCTTGGTCTATAGCCAATCGTGGCCCGACCACCTGGACCATTTACAAAAAGTTTTTGAGGCCTTACGGGAACACTCATTGGTGGTTAAACGTTCCAAGTGCCAATTTGGTCGGACTTCTATTGAGTATCTTGGCCATATTATTTCTTCCATCGGACTTCAAGTGGATCCTGATAAGATACATGCTATTGTGTCTTGGCCCACACCTCTGACAGTGAAGGATGTGTGGGCTTTTCTGGGACTTACTGGCTATTATCGTCGTTTTGTCAAATCATATGCCCATATTGCTTCGCCGCTCACTGATTTATTAAAAAAGGAAGCCTTTCGTTGGACTGATCTTGAGGTTGCTGCCTTTTGCCTTTGTTAAACTCAAAGAGGCTCTTAGTACTGTCCCTGTTCTTCGCCTCCCTGACCTTCACAAGATATTCACGGTTGAAATAGATGCATCTGGAGATGGCATTGGAGCAATTCTTTCTCAGGAAGGGCATTCCATTGCCTTCTTCAGCCAGAAGCTTTCTTCTCGAATGCATGTCACTTCTACTTATCACTGGGAGATGTTTTCCATTACAGAGGCTATTCAGAAGTGGCGTCAATATTTATTGGGCAGAAGATTTCTTATTCTCACAGATCAACAACCTCTCAAGTCTTTGACTACTCAGGTAATCCAAATGCCTGAACAACAAAAGTGGTTAACCAAGTTGATTGGTTATGACTTTGAGATCTCGTATAAACCGGGAAAATTGAACTCTGTTGCTGATGCCCTTTCCCGTGTGCCTGCTCTTTATTCTCTTACAATGGCAGTGACTGAATTTGACTTGGTGTCAAAACTACGGGAACTTAACAAACATGATGCCTCCTTAGTTGCTCTTCGCCAACAATTTCAGGATGATCCTGCCTCCTTGTTGGATTAGTCTTTCCAAGGTGGCTTGCTGCTTTTTCGCAATCGTCTTGTCATTCCCACTGATTCGACTCTTCGTAAGTTGTTGTTACAAGAATTCCATGCTTCCACTACAGGGGGACATGCTTGTATAGCTAGTTTTCATCGGCTTTCCTCAAATTTTTATTGGCAAGGCATGCGTTTTGATGTCAAGTACTTTGTTTCTCACTGCCAAGTTTGCCAACACACACAAATGTGTAAAGAAGAGAAGCCTCTCAAATAATCATAATCATAATCATAATCATGTCTTATAAAAAACAACAAAAGCCACCCCTATATATAGAGAAAACTATCCTAAATAGAATGTAATTCAAATCCTACTTTTATGGAAATAATAACTAGGAAACTTTGGCTTTAAACATTCAGCGTTTTGGGCTGGTTCAACTTTTGTGCTTCATGTGGCCCCAATCTTCTTCCTTTGGGCTTGCATTTGAACACTTCTTCTGTAATAAACATTTTCTTGATTTTCCATTGAAGCCCACAAATGTTAATGGAGGCATGCCAATGTGGATGCTATCAATAAGTGAAAGAATCCAAGAACCTAATCCATGTTTAACTTGGTTTTCATTAGCGCGTCAGCCTCCTTTGTGTTTCTCCTATTTCCAAAGTTCTTTCTATGAGAAATATAGAAAAAGAATATTATTGAATCGTTGTTGTGTCTACATTATTACATTGAGACCCTATTTATAGACACTAGAATACAATCCTTTACCAAGTAGGATACTATTTACTATTCCTATTTCTATTTCTATTTGTATTCCTATTTCTATTCTAAATAGGATTGTATAAACCCATTCATGTTCTAACACTCCCTCTCAAGCTAGTGCATACAATTCATGTACCTAGCTTGTTACAAATGTAATTAATACGAGGACAGATGAGGGGCTTGGTGAGATATCTGCAAGTTGATCAGTCGACTTCACAAAATTGACAGTCAATCTCAATGTGGTTGTTCTTCTCATGAAATACTGAATTTGATGCATAATGTTGATAAAACACAGAGTGATAGTGTTGAACTTCCCAAACCAAACTTGCAAAGACTGTTTCAGACCATAGAGTGACTCACATAATCGACATACAAGGCTACTAAACTCCCCTAGAGCAACAAAGTGCTCAAAAACTAGTATAAAGTATATGGATCATGTTGGAATCAATAGATGAGTCGATATTAAACAAGTCACCAAAAAATTGGCCGAACATGCTCATACACCGGAGTATTAGATTTGATGGTTGAAAGTGGTCACAATCTAAGAAATAAAATTATATGGGTAAGGTTGGAATGATGGCACGACCCAACTAGAAAATATAAATTATATAAGAAAGGTCGGATTGATGGCACGACCCTATTGAAAAAGAGAAATAATATGGGTAGGGTCGGAATGATGGCACGATCCTATTGAAAAAAAGAAATTATATGGGGTTGACAAAAAACAGCCCTAGAAAGTCACTGGAAATTGACGCACGGTGACCTGTCTGACTGAGTTTTCTTCCCTTGAATATGTTCATATATCATTGATCCTACTTTTGTTAACATATTCATTGGTCAAACGGGAAGCATATATGAGTAATTGCCATCCGCCGGCAACGGAAGCTCTTTGATTTTCTACCAAGATCGTAGAGGCTCTGATACCATGTGAGAAATATAGAAAAATAATATTATTGAATCGTTGTTGTGTCTACATTATTACATTGAGACTCTATTTATAGACACTAGAATACAATCATTTACCAAGTAGGATACTATTTACTATTCCTATTTCTATTCTAAATAGGATTGTATAAACCTATTCTTATTCTAATAGGATTGTATAAACCCATTCATGTTCTAACACTTTCCATGTGTGCAATTATTGTAGTATTTTCATTTTGATTTCTTGTTCCTTGATCGATGTTATTAGCTTTAATCCCAATTCCTCAAGGAAATTCTTCATGCACTTGGAAATTGCTTTGTGCCTGATCTGTGTTTTCAGTAGTATCCCGTGAAGGACCTAGTTCCTTCGCTTCTTGTAGTGTACTTCTGTAGTCAGATCTTGCAATAGACATGTTAAGGAATTGGTTCTTCGGTAGTTCTTTGCCATAAACACAATAGACATGTTAAGGAATTGGTTCTTCAGCAGTTCTTTGTCATAAACAATATCCGTCATTATTTGAGACATGATTAACATCCAGTTCTTGCTTCATGTTTGTTATGTTTGTTAATCATCAAAACTCCATATGTGGCATAGCTAAGGACTCCTAGCTCATAGCTCAACATGACTGACCTTCAATTATCACCATAAAGTTTCTGAATTACTCTACCTCCTATCCTATAGCCCTCCAAAATTTTAAGGGTTGGGCTCAAGATAATTTGAATTGGGTTTAATCTCAACCTATTCAAGCCTTAACCCATTTTAAGAGAATCTTCAATTGAGCCCAATTTAGTCTCCAATTTCAACTCATTTTAAAAATCTTTATTTGCATTGATGTATTATATGTTCCTATATTGAAGGTTTGAATTACTATCTGTTGTATATCTTTTAGGATTTAGCTATCTATTTTAACTTCTTTTTTTAAATTTTCTTGAGTTGAATTTAAATTGTAGTTATAAAACTTAAATAACAATATATTAAAATTATTGAGATTAAGCGAGTCAAATTAGGTGGGTCAAGACCCAACCTGTCTTTAAGCCCATTTGAGCCCAAAGTAAACTTGGGCGGGTTAGGACCCAACCCAATTTCTATTTCAACCCATTTTAATATCTCCAATTTCAACCCAACCTGCCAATTTGACACTCCTAGCCCTCTCCATTAATTGAAGCTTCAGTACTATCGTAATAGTAAATTATTTGAACTGAATATTGTGGCCCTTTGGCACATGAGATGATAACTTTGGGGCACACCTCATTTCTTCTCAACTTGTATTTGTAAAATGATAATGCATCGCTTCCCACTTTTAGTTCCCTTTTTTTTTTATGAAGTGTAACCTTGATATTGCAGGCTAATTTGACTTGGAACATATTATATTGTTCTACAAGAGAGTGTTAATTGTTGTGAATGTAGTTACATCAGTTACCGCAGCTATGTAGTTACATCAGTTACCACAGCTATGTGGTTACATCAGTTACCACAGCTAACATTAATTCCATTGAAGTGAAAATTTTTGGACTTCTCAATAATGAAAGTGGATGACCTGCAATCATGTTCAGTTAGTAATCACTAAGCCCATACATGCGCCTTTTAATGCATACGGTTCAAAAAAATTGTGAATCAATGTATAGATTCTAGTGCTCGTTCTTTTATTCTAGAAAGGTTCTTTCTTACTTCTAACGAAAGAGTTTTTCTTCGATTTTTCAATAAAGACGAGTTTTTACTCCTTTTATATATTTTTGATTTTCCATTATAAAATTAGGCTATTCAAATATGAACTCAAATAAAATGAGGTATTTTCATTGTGTTATCATCAGTGGAGAAGTTATTTTTAAAAAATGTTAGTGAAGTATCAATTATCTTGGGCATATCTGTGTTGGATTCATTTGTCCAGAATTTGATTTTCAGGCAAATAGTGAGCATCCTATTGCAAAAGCAGTTGTGGACCATGCCAAAAAGTTACGCCTGAAGCATGGTGCTGCAAATGAATATCACCCTGAGATAGAGAACTTTGAAGTGCACACTGGAGCTGGTGTAAGCGGAAAAGTTGGAGAGCGGAAAATCCTAGTCGGAAACAGGAGGCTTATGCATGCTTTCAGTGTCCTAGTAAGCAGTGAAGTTGATAACTACATTTCAGAGCATGAACATCTTGCTCGGACTTGTGTCTTGGTTGCTGTGGATGAGAAAATAGCTGGGGCTTTTGCTGTGACTGATCCTGTAAAGCCAGACGCTGCACGTGTTGTTTCTTTTCTCCACTCAATGGACATCACAAGTGTCATGGTGACTGGTGATAACTGGGCGACAGCAAGAGCAATAGCAAGTGAAGTGGGAATTCA
>JAJOOD010014049.1:0-32681 GCA_029582525.1 Solanum tacnaense | reverse complement strand
ACCATTCCTACATAGCTATCTAGGTGGATCCACTAAGCTAGAGTCCTATGTGGGCACATAGTTAAGGGTCAAGGAGATTGCTTCTAGAAACCCTAACTTACTAAACGTGGGGGTTTCCATCTCATGAGACAACACATACCGTGGGTAATACGGACTTGCTAAACGTGAAGAAACCCATATGGGGAGCCGGACTTACTAAACATGAGACCCCCATCTTATTTACATGCCCTTTCGGTGCTAAGCATCTAATTCCCTTTTGTAATCATCTTTAGTCATCACATAAGTTCACATTAGCCTTTACTAGACTCTTATGTAGACATCTTACCATAATAGCTCATATGTGAACATAAGTGAGTAACAATCCTTTCACTTTAGAAACACTTAGCAAGTGAGTAAACATTTCACTTACATTACACTATAATCATGAGAACAACATTTCAATCATATAGCCATCATACCATAACATACATACATACTTCATAGCTAATTCAGCTGTAGGGGGTTAAGGATGAGGAAACTACATCATCAACACCACAATTCACCTTTTATACTTGAGTTCAAAGAAGAACCAACCTTCATACCTTCATGCCCTTCATGGGACATCCATACTTCAATTACCAAAAAACTCATATCCAATAAATAATACAAGGTAATTCATGAAGTAATAACATAATCAACATCGATATAATCAATTGACATATTCCATTTATAGCCTTCAAGGATTCATTCAAAGACTCAACCCTAATTTCATAGAAATTATACATAACCTAGTGTAGAATCATCATAAAACATGAATTACATAACATCACATTCAATTCATAGCCTTCAATCAATATCCAACACAAACTAGGGTTAGAATTAGGAAAAGAAGGGAAACAAGGGTCTCATGGGGAATTCTTCAAGGAACCACCAATACAACATAAATTCATCCGTAATTGTTCATATAACATCAATCAAAGTTAGTTTATAACATCAATTTCACTTTAGAAAGAAGACCCACATTTTTGGATTAAAACCTAGAAATTGGAGATTTTGAAATTTATCTTGAAGGGGCCTCTTGGGGAAAGGAATCCCAAGAGTGATAAGCAACCGTACCTTATTGACGAATTTACCACTAAAATCTGAGTTGAAACCTTGGAGAGTAGGTCTTCTTCTTGAAGCTCCAATCTTCTTCAATGGAGTTCTTGAGAAGAAAGATAAAGTAGAGAGAAGGAGGAACTTTAGGTTTAGATCTTTGGGGTTTTGTGTTGGAGTGATAAAAGTGAGGTGAATTGACTTTAAAATCATTATATACACGTCCCCTAAAGTACCCTAAATACCCCTCACTTAGTTGGACTCTTTAATGAAGTAAAAATCAGTTTCCAAATTTCTTTATTTTCGTTGCGGAACAAATCCACGACGCGAAGCTGTTCCCTGAAGCTATTTGGAATTAAATTTTGAGACAGTAGAGTCCGCGACACGACCGTGTCGTGAACAAATGTTTTGCTCCTTGGGGGAGCTAGTCCGCGACACGAAGCTATTCCCACCAAGTGCATTTTGCAAGCTTCCTTGGCCGAGGTTGGGGTCCTTCTCGGGGACCCTTAGGTTGGCCCCGGGGAGTCATATTTGATGTTTTTGACCGTATAAACATATATTTACCTATTGTAAACCTTTTTACAAGATTATACCATCATACGACACTCCCAAACCTGCCCAAAACCTAAGGACACACTAGAACACATTCTTCTCTAGCTTCTGGACGTTGTGGTCGTTTCTTGACGTTTAGACTTTTACTCTTCCAAACCAAGTCAATTGCATTAATTTAGGTTTATAAACATAATTTTAACTATTTTTAAGTCATTATTCACAAGGTGAGGCTCTAACTTAAGTAATAGAATTTCCGGGGTGTTACAGGTTGAGTCTGGTACAATATGTGCCCAAGAAGGCCGGTAAGAATGAGAAGAATGAACCGATCCCTACACGGACAGTAACTGGGTGGCGTATCTGTATGGACTATAGCAAGTTGAATGATTCCACTAGGAAGGACCATTATTCTGTGTCGTTCATCGATTAGATGTTGGACAGATTGGTAGGACAAGAGTATTACTGCTTCATGGTTAGCTACTCAGGCTACAATCAGATAGTCATTGCACCAGAAGATTAGGAAAAGACAACTTTCACTTGTATGTATGGTACTTATGCGTTCAAACATATGCTATTCGTATTATGCAATGCACCGGCTACATTCCATAATGCATGATGGCAATCTTCCATGATACGGTGGAGGATTTTGTTGAGGGGTTCATGTACGACTTCTCGGTGTTTGGTGAGTCTTTTGACTTTTGTTTTACTAATATTGACATGGTCCTTGCACAGTGTGAAGAGATGAATCTGGTGTTGAATTGGGAAAAGTGACACTTCTTGGTTAGAGAAGGGATTGTACTGGGGCACAGAATCTCAAGAAATGGGCTGGAAATTGATTGAGCTAAAGTGTAGGTCATTGAGAAGTTTCCACCACCCATCATTGTGAAGGGAGTCCAAAGTTTTCTTGGACATGATGGGTCTTATGAAGATTCATCAAGGACTTTTCTAATACTACGAGACCCATGTGCGTTTTATTAAAAAAGGAGGTGAAATTTGAAATTGATGAACAATGTCTACTGGCATTGGATTGTAACACCCCAAAATGCTAACCAAGAGTCGCTTGTCGATACACCATTGTTTAATTATTATAGTATGTTTTACTCTCATTTTGGGAAATTGAAATGTTGTGATATTTGCAAACTTTCTTAACATAAATTGTGATCGTAATTTAATGGGTTGTATTGGGGTATTTGTGAAATCTTCTATTTGGAATTATCCATAACTTGAAAGGGATGTGAGGTATATACATTTTGGTATATATGTATACTTTTGGGCAGCCAACCTTTGACATTGGCGGTATCAAGTAAGTGATAAATATCACTTTTATAACATATAATCACACACCTCCTCTATAACAATTCGTGTCCTTTAACTCTAAGAAACCTGAACAACATCCTGTAACCATATTACTCACAAAATTTCAATAAAATCTTGGTCCTTTTACCTGGAATTCGATATACATCCTTCTCTTTGGTGAGTAGTCGAAATCTATTTTTGAGCTGAGTAGTGTTTATTACTTTTAGAATATCTCGTTCTCTAGAACTCCTTTTTCGGTGAATAAATATTATTTGGAAAGATAGTTCATATACCTACAACTCTTATGTTTATGTACAAATCTAATTTAGCTTTTATGGATTCGAAATAAGGGATGCAACATATGACAAGTTTTGTCCAGATTCCAGAATTTGAAATCCTGTATGTTCAACTGTTAGTGTTTTGGTTATATCTTTTTGTAAAAAATATATTGTGAGGTGATTCTTGATTATTTGCAACCTTAAGAGCTGTACCTACATCTTTTATGAAGAATATAAAGTCCAGTTTTGTCGTTTCTGTTTCAAATCTAAGTTGCGACAGGAAGTACTTGTTGGCCAGAATTACTGTTTTGGAAGCATAGTCATATTTACATAGGCTAGGCTTACTTGTATTTATAACCTTTTGTTAAGTCATCATTATTGAGCTACTAGAAAGTAAATAAGTTATTAAATTCATTTTTTTAAGGTTGTATATACTCGTGCACAAGTTGAAGACCTTGATACGCTAGTTGGTCTACGATTTGAACTCTTAAAGTTGTGTTGGACTATTTATGTGCTAAAGAACTGAGGTTTGTGTATAAACTTATATTGTACTCTTTTTACCTGCTGGTATATCTGAAAGTTTATCTTGGTACCTTAGTTACCTCTTATCACTTTGCATTGTCACGTTGGTATCCTTTAATATATTAAAGACACTTGTATTACTCGCCCACTTGTACAGATTGTTTGATCACCTGGCACCCTTGTTGGGACCCTGTCCTTCTTGTGGTTGTGACACTATTGGCATGCCTCTTGATTTGGATCATTTGCCATCTTGACTCTGGATTTTTAGTCCGTCTTTAGAATGGAAATTGTCCATTTTAAGTACGAACTAGAAATACATTTTTAATATGGTTCTCGATTCTCTTGATTATTGGGCTTTGACCCTTCTTGATACAGGGCGTCGGCCATTCTTGATACCTGTTTGTGCTTGGTGTGACGACATGATGTATATATTGTGCAAGCCTTGTTATTGAATCTCTTGGAAAATGGTGCTATGAGCGTTCTTGACATTTGAATCTTTAAATATCAAACTTGATACTCTTTATATGTTGTTTACTTGATTTGTTTGTTATGCTTCAATTGTGCTGCCTATGACTTGAGAAAGGTAGCTTGGTGAATCTGAGGTCTCCGAACCTATAGTTTTACACCACTAAGTTATATGCTTAGCGATAGTTGTTTCTATCATAGGGAATGATCGAGAGGAGGCATGAAGCTGGCCATTGGAGATGGAGATTTTGAAAGCCTTAAGGAAGATCACATCTGCATATAGGCATCTATATTTTGTATAAACCTTGGGACTTATACATGATCTATGTGTTGTATATTTACATGAAATTTTGAGGGCTAATTTGATCATGTCAGCATGGGTTGTAATATAAGTATGGCTATATGTTTTGTTCTTTTGGGGTGTGTAAGCTTAAGTCTTGTAATATATTAAATTTACCACTTGTTTTGAATGGTTGTGTGAAGCATGAACCACCTAATTTTGGTACTCGAAAGTTGGTAATATTCTTTTTATATCATTTTTTGCAGTGTGAGAATAATATATGCATAAAAATCTCGTGCGTTATTGGCCTATATTATTTTCGAAGGGTTTTTCCACAATAAGTTAAAATTCTACGCAATATCAATTTGACATCAAATAAATGTTTAAATGGGCAGGATTCACATCCTTAACTATTTATTTTTCTTTCTTTATGAACCTAATCCCTTTACTAAATTATAATCAATATGTCCATAGTTAATCTCTTTTAAATGTCGCAAGTATTTAATTAGATTTCTTGTTTAAGTGGTAGTATCCTTTTGAAAGGGTCGCTACAAGTGTTGGTATCAGAGCCTAGGTTTGTGGTTCTAGGACTTTTGTTGTGAATTACTTGTATACTTGTTCGCTTTCGAAAAATGTTCTACATAGATTATTTGTTCACTTACATGGTTTATAATATTTTTATCGCATGTAGAGTGCATATGTATCAAGTGCATGTCCCTAATGCAATGTGATCTTCCCTTTTGAAGGAATTAAGTTATTGCCTCTTCTTCAGACCAACCTATGGAAGCTGCTCGTGAAGGGTCGGGTACCTCTGTTTCCCAACCTCATGCACTGGAAGAGGTTGGAGAACATTTCTCAAATCAATATGTTCCCCACACTAATGGGTCTGAAGTGGGAAACCATCAGGGTGTAAGAGTTGGTTCACATTCTCACATGAGTCGTGGTACTCAAGCCATGAATCCTCATTTTCAACAAATGGCTGAATTCTTCCACCACATGGATGAATCGATGCATGATCCCAACAAGATTAACTTTGAGAAAAATGAGGAAAATGGGTGGAGTGGAGTTTGAAGGTACTGTTGATCCCACAGATACTGAACAATGGTTGGAGCGCATGGAGAGGGTATTTGAGCAGTTGGAGTGTTCAAATGTTGCCAAATTTAAGTATTCTATTTCACTATTACAAAAGGATGCTTATGATTGGTGGGTAAGTGTTCCGAATGCCAAGGTAAAACCTCCTGTTCTTACTTGGGATGATTTTCTTACGGACTTTCGTATGAAGTATGTCCCACCTGCTTATTCTGATGCAAAGAAAAACGAGTTTTTGAATCTAAGGCAACGAGGCATGTCTATTGCTGAGTACCAACAGAACTTTGTAGGGCTCTCTCGTTAGGCTGGAGGTATTATTAAAGAGGAAAAAGACAAGTGCAGGAAACTTTAAGATGGTTTAAATGATTCCATTAGGAAGAATGTGGCGATCCTGCAATATGAGAACTTTTGTAAGTTAGTGTCAGCTTCTGTTACTTGGGAATGACTTAATAAAGAAAAAGCTAGTAGAAATGAAAACAAATTTCGAAAGCCTAGACCATATTTTTTTTAGGTCCATCCAAAAGGGGAAGGTTTGATGAATCTAAGGCTGGTAGTGTTAACAGGCCACCTCAACAAAAGCAAAACAGATCAGAATTTTCTACAGTTAGCACTCCAAATTATGGCCAAGGCAAGCCTCGCGTTCCCACTTTCCCACAATGTGGAAAGAATCATTATGGTACTTGCAGGAGAGCTTCTGGTGCATGTTTCAATTGTGGGAGCTTTTATCATAAAGTGAAGGATTGTCCTAATCCTAATAATGCTCCTTCCTTGAGAACTGAAGGCTCAGTTCATAAGCCTTCTATTAATCCTCCTCAAACTAATAGAGGTGCAAGACCTAAAACCACCCAAAAGATGAACACAATGCATGATTTCACCCATAGGCTTGCCCTTATTTTCCAATCAACACTTGTTTCAGCTCACTCAAGATCAAAAAGGTATTTTCAAGGCTTATAACGGGGTTGAGTGCAAAGGTATGGTCATTTAGGCTCAATGGTTGTAATCCTCATGAAATGTGGTAAGAACAATTATTTCTTCCCTTTTCTTTATCATTTTCCACTCATGCTCAAAAGTCACTCCATTATTCACTTTCCATGGACTATTGGGCACCCCCTTTCTTTTTGCATTTTCACAACTTTATTCCACCACTTTTTCATTCTTTTCTTTTTCATTCTTCTTTTCTTTTTCTCTTTTTTTTTTGTATGGAGGGGTTCCATCTTTTTCACAATCATGGCTCAAAGAGGGGGGGAGGGGGGGCTCTTTTTCATTTCTTGATTTGCCTTCTCTTTTCACCACACCCCCAACTTAGGCTTTTGGCCTAAGTTGGCTATTCAAATAAACCACAACTCATGAGGATTATGGGTGAAGGGACAAAGAAAGGTAACAATTGTGTCAAGTTTCTTCCAAGAAAAGGGTAAGGCTAAAGGGTGTTCAAGCGAAGATCACACACTCACAAGGTTGTCCACTAAAGAGGTATATTGTCAAATTGTTTCACACTCTTCAAAGTTGCCTAAGATCATTTCAAAAGATTGCATCACTTAGTCAACCAGACCAACGGGGCAATTTCTAGGTGTCATCACACATGGTTCACGGTAAGCTCATCACACAAGGCATTGACACTAATATCAAACAAGATCCACACTTTTGCTAGTGCGCAATGTTCATCACAAGAGACTCATTCGATAACCGGCTAGTCACAACGAAATGCAAAAAGTTCACATATTGTCTATGCAACTTCATTTGGCCTCAACGTAGCCGCACATTCATTTTTGTTCGATTATGAGCACTATTCAAGTTATCGGTATTGATCAAGACCAATACTCAAATTTGCAAGAGAACAAACTCGTTCAAACACAATCAAGAGGTGGCATAAGATTCAAAAAAATATGGAAGGGTCCAAAAATCATTTACAATTAAAACAAAGAGCCACAAGCTCAAATATCCCCAAAAGCAGTATCAAAACACAATATATAGCTCAAAACCCCAATATATGAACAGAACAATAATCACAAAATGTGGGCCTCACCCCACCACAAAACAAAAGCAATTTGTCCTCAAATGCAAGAAAATATCTAAAAAGTCATTAAAAAGGGGACAGAGAGGGAGGTAAAGAAGAATCATGTCTAAACAGTCGCTCCATCTGTCGGGGCATCAGTGTCCGGTGTAACACTCTGAACATGGGCCTCAGTGCCTGGAATCACCTCAGAAGGACTGGCTCCATTGGACCCACCATTGGTGGTGTCTCTCAAAGAAGTCTGGCATGCAGTCTCAAACATCACATCCTCAAGGTCAGCCATATCATCATAAACCTCGGCATCTCTCAAATCTATATGCTCCTCGTCGATCTCTACATCTGAATCCTCACATGCCATAACATCCCGATGTACATCTCCGGTAGTGGCCGGAGGAATCTTAGAAGTCGTCGGGGCATCAACATCATCAGCTGCCTCCAATAGGGAAGTGAAGTCAGTGGACTTCATGTAGTCCACGTCCTTTCTCAGATCCGAAACCTCGGCTTTCAAAGCTGTAACCTCAGAAGTTTCCCCCTGTCTGCTCTCACAAGTCTCAACTCTCGCAGTGAGAGTGTCAATAGAAGTTTGAAGGGGGTCAATGCAGCAAGGATGGCATTCTCAATCATCCATGGGACTGCAACCTCTAATCGAGTCACCCTCACATCAGCTGAATGGGCCAGGTGCCCCATCTTCAAGATCATAGCTTGAGTGATCTTGGTGGGCTGGGAAGAGGTAGAAGCACGAGGCTCCTGTGAAGAAGAAGTAGAAGCAAATGTACATGAAGGCCCAGAGGCTGGAGTAGGCAAAGATGCCTCTGCAGGTATAGAATCAATATCCACCTCCGGAGCTATCTCAACCGGAGCTACTCTCCTCCTGTTAGCCTCATCACGAGTGTACTCGGCGTCAATATGCCGAAAGTCTGTGGACGATGAAGAGGTAACCTCAATATCTCTAGTCGCATCCAGGGGGACTCCAACACGTCGGCACAACTCTGTAATCAGCACCGGGAATGAAAGGGATATCTGATGATGTTTGGCCCACATAGCCATCTTCTGCTCTATGATCAGTCCCATGTCAATACTCTTCCTGGATATGATTGACCCGAGGCAGGACGCCTTAGGATGGCAATGGATGGACTCGTTCTGGGGTGATATGATGGAGCTGCTGATGAATCCAAATCAATATTGTGCAGCTACTCTTAAGTCCTTCTTTTCGATCGGAACTCCGGCCTCAATCCACCTCGGGGTGGTATCAGAAATGAGGGGAGCCAATCAGCCTTTGAGTTCATCCAATGATGTCGTAGTGGTAGCCACATTTAGGTAGTCATAAACTGACCCTCTATTAAGTACCGCGTTGATGTGGTCATGGCTACAATGTACTACTGTCCCATGTACAATTATGGACCCCACCGGTCTAACCTCACTAGCCTTCTTCTTACTTTTAGGAACTAGATCACCATATGCTGAATAAAACTCCCGAACCCATGTAGGTATGTATGGGCTTCGGGGTCTAGTGAACTGCTCAAAGCGGTGATACTAGAGAATGTCCCTCACTTTAGGAGTATTTGCTCTCAATACCTTCTGTGGAAAGTAGCTTCTCCTCAAGGATAGTCTGTAACCCATCATCTTTCAGTCTGTTGAGTAGCCTGGGAGGAGGAACCACAAGTGGCACTAGAGCCACAAGACGTGCCGGAGCTAGCACTTTGTCTGCCGGAGAAGAGGCTGTTGGGACTCTAGCTGAGTCAGGATGAGACCTAGCACAGATCTCGGCTCTTCGAGACTGTAAAGGCTGGTTGTCCTCCGGCTCAGATAACATAGCTTGGGAGTTATGAGCTTCTCCCTCACAGCTGGAGTTGTACTCCGAAACCTCATTTTTTGGCCTCTTTCTTTTGCCCATGCCTCCATTTGGAAGCTCTGTTCTTCCCTTCTTGGGAGAATTGGCTCCCCTCTTCATTTATCACGATCCCCCGTGCTCTCTTATGGGTGGCATGTCAAGATTGGTTATATCCATATCTGCAAAAACATCAAAAAGAGTTAGAGATAATTCAAGCAAAATTGTAGAAAAATATTTGAAAAAAGACTCACTGAACTGGTCGACGAGTCGCCAAATATCTTTGGCAAGCCATATCGGGCTCGCCGAAAGGATTGGCTCAAACTTTTCTCAGACAAATGGTATGTTGGTGATGGAAAGTGCCTTTCAACAAATTGCCGACAGCATTCGGTGAGCAAGGACTAGCCAACCGAAAGTTACAGTGTATTTTAGGGGTTAGGACCGCCGAAAAGGGCGATTAAGGAAGACATTCGGCGAGTCGCCAAGTACATTCGGCAAACTCAGGCTTCTCGTCGAAAGTTACAAAACTAAACATCAAATGTAGCATAAAATTAAAGGCAATAAGGGGGTTTCGGCGAACCGCCGAGTGGTTCGGCCAGCTCGACCCAGCTCGCCAAACGGCACGTGCCTACTTTCAATCCCATTTTCCATACTCAACCCCGCATCCCCCGAAAACAAAATCAAAACATGCACTCCTCTAATTAAACTCAGACCCATTACATCCATGCCTCCGAGATACTCAGACTTTTTCCCGATTTGGCCAAATTTGGCCATTTGAAGACTTTTGCCATTAAGAATGACGTCAACCGCTCCATCATTGGGCAAAGTACGTCATTTGGCACAAATGTGGGTTACTTAGACTTCACCCGACTAGACCCAACAACAACAAACCAACACCCAACAATTTTGATCAATTTTAAGGCATGCAAAATTTGGGAAATCAACGATAAAGCAATTTAGGCATGATATTCAAATTAAAACAGACACACACATATACAAATACGATCAGAGAGGCCCAGCACACATCACTAAGATAAGAAATCATTGCATAAGGGTAAAAATCACAATATATAAATTCGGGGTTCGGAAAACCAACCTTAGAAGCTGAATAAATACTTTGAAATGCTAGGCGGCAAAGAAATCCAACTCTAAACACAAACTTGACGACTAAAATGCGGTAAAAACACAAAAATATAGAATACTATAGAGCGGGTATGATTTTGGTAAGTTGAAAAGTGAGGAAATGTGAAAGATTTTTAACTTTTGAACTATTGTCCTTTAAAAACAGTCCAATTCTCGCCCATTCGGCGACATAAGTTTTGCTTGGCGACACGCCGAGTGGGCACTTACCTCGTTGAGTTTTATAGGGCCTTCAGTTAATGTGGGGGTCTAAATGGCGAACTAAGTCGTGATCGCCAACCTAGTCGGCAATTCGCCAATATGCTCATGGGCTCGCAGAGTTTTACAGACTCCAATTCAAATTGTCTAGAGTCCAACGACGGTCCAAGTAGGACTCGCCGACCTCTTCAGTGAGTCACCGACTGGACTTTTAGCTCACCAACCTGCAGTTTTAAAACACATTCCACACTTTTACCTGCACAATTAACACACCATTATTTCAAAAACAAAAATAAAGTGATAAACACTTGGGTTGCCTCCTAAGAAGCGCTTTAGTTAATGTCGTGGCACGATGCAAGTCTCCACTTAAATTCCATTTGAGGGGTTTGCCTCATTTTCATAAGGCAACCCATCTTCTGGCTCTGGGTAGAGACAAGACAACACTTGGTCCATTTGGGACTCTACTAGTTGAATGAACATGGAATGAGAGTTTGTCATCTGATTCAGCATTAAGACATTCTCTCTTATCTCCTTCAACACTCTGTCGTGCTCTTCGATTTTGTGTAGAATGAGTGAGAGGACCTCTTAAATTTACCCACCATCTTGCTTCTTCGTCCTTCGACGCTCGTGAGGGGGGGATGTACATGTCCTTCTTTTTGGACACTATCTCCAATTACATGACTTTCTTGCCAAGACATCCAGCTGAGTCAACATTGTGGCCAATTCTTGGTCTTTTTCTGTCTCCTTGTTGGTCTTGGCCATGTAATCAAGGAGTTGGGCTGCTATTGCATAAGGTAGTCAGATGAGACCACTTGGAGAAATTTGGTCAGCCACTATTCTATTTTCAGGGACAAGACCCCTGTAGAAGCATTCCAGACGCATCTTATCTCGAATTCCATGAGTTGGGCACTGCTGCAATAGGGCCTTGAATCTCAGCCATAACTCATGGATTGACTCTCCCTCCAATTTTCTGAAACTTAAGACGTTATCCCTAAGAATCACCATCTTCAAAGGAGAGAGGTCCATTTGGTCACCGTTGCTGCAAGACATGCTCCTTTCTTCTGTTCTAAACAAGAAACATGAAAACCAAAACTAAAAGTAAGTAGATTCAACTATAACTAACAAGAACAAAATTCAACTTAACCAAAGAATCTTAACTAACACCACTCCCCGGCAGCGGTGCCATTTTGATTAAACGTATCAAGGACACTTCATCTAATTCTAAGTGTCAACTATTGCTAGTCAGTATAATAACCCAACTAAATGAGTTGGGATCGAATCCCACAGGGAGTGGTACGTGTTTAAGATTCAAGAGTAAAGTATGAATATGTTCAAGTCAATCATAGAAATAGACATTATCGAATGAAAACATAATTCAAATTAAGGGGTGACAGGAATGTCAAATAACAGGGGGGTTTTGATTTCAACTATTAGCTACAACAACAACAAATAACACGAATCTAAAAATAATGAGATGGGTTCTTGGGATATGATTCGATTATAGGGTAATTATAGACAATAGGTGATTGCAACTGTTAGTAAATAGTTGTAAATCAGTAAATAAGGTAGACTTTAGTGGGGATAAACTTTCTCTCGAACAATTTACCCCGAATCAAGTTGGTTTCTCTCGAACACCAACAAGCAAGCAATTAAGAACAACCTACGCTTTAGTCCATTCACTCTCTCGAGCTGAATGTGTGGAAAAGGGTTTAGGATTCACTCTCTCGAGCTGAACCCATGACAACCCAACCATCAATTCAGTAATCTTGGTTTTAAAACCTCTCTTTCGAGCAAGCCTTAAATACGAAGATAGAATTGCATTTGCAACTACAACCCTTTAAATTAAACCACAATTACTGAATAAAATCACTTCTAAACAGTATTTAAACTAACAATTAGCAATACCCATAAACTAAATCAATCCATAATCACATAATCACACCCCAAGAATTAGGGTTTTAGCTAGACATCATAAAAATATAGAAATCATTACCAAATTGTGTTTCCATCAATTGGGTAAGATTAATTTCGTCTTTACAAAGGTCCGAATTGAAGAATCTCAAAGACCCACTTCCAATTTCTCAAAAATAGAAAACTTCAATTCTTCAAAGCTAAGGAAAAGTTTTTGTCTCAATACCCAGAGTTCTAAATCTCCAAAACTAAAAAAATCTATATTATGAAAACTGATACTAAACTAAATATTCAAAAATGTATTTATAGTTGCTAAAAATATGTTGCGAAGGGCTATTCGTCGCAGTAAGTAAGGATCGCCAATCAGCTCGGCAATCTGCCCTTTAGTCAGTTCCATCGCATTTTTGGTTTGGCCTTCAGCATCCTCAAGTTTTGTAACTTTGGGCGATCAAACATTGCATCGCAGAACTACTTGGTGACTCATCGACTCCTCCTTTCTATCGCCAAATTGATTTTCTCCTTCAAGGCTTGGCAAACTGAACTTTAGGCGGTCAAGAGGCCATTAGGCGACTCGCCAAAGGGACTTGGCGATCACCAGGCCTTCATTTCTTCCTTCTTTCAGCTCGCTTCGTTCCTTTTTGCAAATTAGTGTCTGTGCTTTGTTCCTCAATCCAAATACCTGGAAATAAAGGATTTTTCATCAGTTATTGGCACAAAATAAGCATTTGAGGACACTAAATCTATCCAAATAAATCCCTAAATGAGTCCAAATCTAGGACTCATCAAGCTCCACAATGGATGGTTTTACTAGAGGAGTTGGCCTATTTTTCTTATCCAGGTCCAGTTTTTTTGGAGCATAAGAGTGTGTTCTCATGCCTTGTAAAGCATTCACGGTCTCCACATAGTCAGTCCGAAAATCAGCTTCAAAGTTCATCAACACGGCTGCTAATGTTTCCACAGCCAGCCTCTCCTCAATAGTCGCTCCCATCTCTTCTTCATCAAAGGCCTTTATTGCAGACACCACATTCATGTCTTTCGGCTGTTTCATTGACCTACAAATTTTAAACCTTACCTCTTTCTTGTTGAGTCTGAATGTCAGTTCTCTACTCTCAACATCTACCAATACTCGTCTGTGGGAGAAATGGTCTTCCCAAAATTATGGAAACCTCAAAATCTACTTCGCAATCCAAGATCACGAAGTCTGTCGGAAAGATGAAAGTGTCCACCTTTACAAGCACATCACATAAGATACCCACAGGTCGCTTCACCGATCTATCTACCATCATCAACCTCATTGCTATGGGTTTTGGAACTCCTAACCCCAGTTGCTTGTAGATGGCCAGCGGCATCAAGTTGATAATGTCCCCTAAGTCACATACGGCCTTTGCAAACTCAATTGATCCGATGGTGCACGGTATGGTGAATGCACCCAGATCCTTTTTCTTTTGTACCAGAGATCTGGTGGCAATAGCACTGCAGTGATGAACATTGTTAGTAAAATCAAAACTTACAGCTTGTTTCTTCGTGACCAAGTCCTTCATGAACTTAGCATATCCTGGCATCTGCTCTAGGGCTTCCACCAATGGGATGTTCACTGATAGCTGTCTCAGCATAGTTATGAACTTAGCAAATTTTCCATCTTCAACTTTCTTTTTAAACCTTTGAGGGAACGGAGGAGGTGGTCTTGGTATCTGCTATAAAGGCATAGTTCCCTCAACCCCTCTTTCTTTTGCTCCTGTTTGTTTTGCTATTGGTTGAACGTCTTCTACATCATCTACATGTTCAGCTTCAGCCTCCTCTCTTCCAGTTCGCTCCAACACCTGTTCATTCTCAGTACATGCAAACATTGGTTCATTAAGAATCTTACCACTCCTGGTGGTGATAGCCATGCAATGCCCGTCCTTCTTGGGATTTTGAATAGTGTCACTTGGTAGTGACCTTCTTCCTCTGGTTCAGTGATGTTGAATGTTGCCCCAACTGCTGCTTTATTTGTTTGATGGAGGTAGTGTGAGAGTCTACCAGTTGACTCATACTGGAAAAATCACCTTTCATCTCCTTCACCCCTGCATCAGTTGACTTAACCTTTTGAAGAACCTTAGCCAACATGTCTTCCAGCTTAGACACGTTGGAACTACTATTCGCACGGTCTCTATTACCTTGGGGCATATACACACGACTGCGATCATTTCTATACCATCTCTATTCTGCCAGTTTCCCTGCTCTCTATACACTGGCATGTCATACTGTCCTTCTCTGGAATAGTTCCGACCTGTATTTCCAGAATTATATTCTTGGTTTCTTGAGATATAATTCTGGAAACCACCTTGATTTCCCAAGTATTTGGCCTTATCATCCAAGTCAATATCCTGATCTTCATACATGTTTGGTGGTCCTATAGCATTTACATTTTCAGAACTTGCGACAATATGCTTCATGAGTAGATCTATATGGGTCCTCATGTGTGTCATATCCTGATCTGTTTCTTCTTTTTTTTTCTTTGTTAAGTTGAAAGTTCAAAAGTGAACCCAAGATCTCCTACTTCTGTATCCCTGGTGTACCATGCCTATTATTCTTAGACACCTTATCCATCAGTTGCATGCTCTCTGAGAATGGCTTCCTCATGAATGATCCTCCACACACTGCATCAGCAACAGGTTTAGTAACATAGTTTAAAGATCTATTCAAAGCATGTTTCAGATGTCTCTCAGTGAGACCATGGTTTGGACACTTCTTCATCTTTTGGCTGAATCTCCACCAGGTGTCATGCATCGCTTCTCCTCGTAACTACTTGTGGGCACTTATCTCATCATTCATTTGCAGCTCTTTTGATTCAGGAAAGAATAATTCCAGGAAAGCCTCTTTGAACTTAGTCCAAGTCCTGATTGAGTCATCTGGCATCTCATTCAGGCAATTGGTTGCCTCCCCAGTGAGAGACAATGGGAACAACCTCAATCTCATCATTGTTAGAACACTTTGAGAGTGAAGTGTTTATGATTATGTTGTAATTGTTGTGTTATTAAAAGAATATTCTCATATACACACCTATGTATGGATGTGATATCATTTGAAAGCTTTTCTCACATAATGAAGATTCTAAGGTTGAAAGGTTTTCTCACCTAATTGAATCTAACACTTGTATGTAGACATGACGGTGAAAGGTTATTCTCACGCATGATCTAAGAGCTATCTTATGAATTGAACATGGATCGAGTGTTAAAACATTCTTTCAAGGATATGAATTTAAGTCAAGACTTAATAAGTACTCCGTGGGAATTAATGCTTAGCATCGGGTGGATATTGTATATGAGATAGAAGCTTTTACACTAGTTGAGTCCGGCTTTCCAATTGGGATCCTTTTACACTAGTTGAATCTGGGTTCCCAATGTATGTCTCATGAGATGGACACCTTTTATGCTAGTTGAGTCCAGGTTTCTAGAAGCAATCTCCTTATCCCATAAACTATGTGCCCACATAGGATATTTAGCTAGTGGATCCACCTAAGCTAAAAGTATGGTTCTACCTTAGGCAAGTAGGACAACTCTTTTCAGTGTGGTATCACCGGATTCCATGTTAAGCTCACATGGTCTCATTTCGGTTTAGTCTTATTCCAACAATAAGAACAAGAATATGAATTATGAACTATGGTTACTCAATAAGCTTTTATATGAGTTCTCAAAGGTGTTAAAGGTGATGATGACTATGTTGGCTATGTTTATGACATTATGTTGTTCCACTATCTTTATGATGATGTTTAAACTTGATAAATTGCACACTCTCAAACGAAATGTCCCCTTTAGCATGTTTTCAATGTTTTGTGCATGGCTATCATACTTAGTGCATCTTTGTACTAACGCCTACTTTTCCTACATTTCTACCAAGTGTAGGGTCTGGTTCTCGAGTTGATCATTTTATTGACTAAAGCTTGGACTGGTGTATCTTCTGAGCTTGTTTGTAAGTCCTTATGGTTCGAGGACGGCTTTTTCTCATATTGTAGTTTTGTTTCACGTATTTCCCTTTTTGGATATGTTGTATGGGCTAGGCCATATTTCATTCAATCATTGTAGAAATAGATTGCTATGTTGAGACTTAATGTCTAGACTTTCGCTTGTCATTATGAAATTTTGAGACATAAAAATGTATTTTTTACTCTTATGATTCTATTGCTTATATTATGAAGACTAAGTGGCATGTATGGAGTCCATCGAGGTTCTATACGCCATGTTACATCTAGGGGGTACCCCTGGGTCGTGACAGCGACCCCTCTCAAGGAGAGGTCACAAATGCTGAGTTCCATGATGTTATCCAGATGTTGAGTCAAATTGTGGCCAATAAAGCTGGTCAACAAAGAGTGGTTCATCAAGATGTGGCTGATACATCCAGGATCCATGAGTTCTTAAGAATGAATCCTCCAGAATTCTCACGGTCAAATATCACTGAGGATCCAGAGAACTTTGTCAAGGAGCTACAAAAGGTGTTTGAGGTTATGCATGTTGTTGATGTTGAGCAGGTGGAGTTAGCTGCATACTAGCTCAAAGGTGTTGCTAGGATTTGGAATGACCAATGGAAGAAGAGCAGGGCTAAAGGGGCACCAATTGTGAGTTGGATTGTGTTTGAAAGTGCCTTCATGGGGCGTTTCTTTCCCCCGCGAGCTGAGAGAGGCAAAGGTAAGAGAATTTCTCACTCTTAAATAGCAGTCCATGAGTGTGCATGAGTACAACCTCAAGCTCACTTAACTGTCCCTTTATGCTCCAGAGATCGTTGATGATATGAAGAGCATGATGAGTCTATTTGTGTCTGGACTGTCCAGTTTGTCAAGCAAAAAGGGTAAGGCTTCTATGTTGATAGGGGACATGGACATATAATGGCTTATGATCCATGTGCAACAAGTTGAAAGATTGGGAAGAGTTCCGCAGCAAGAGGGATAAGACAACAGGTAATGAGCCTAAACAGCAGAAGACCAGGAATGTGAACTTGACATCTTTTCAACAATGGCCAACTTGGCCTGCACCATCATCATCTAGTGCACCTATTCCAAAGAATAAAGGTTATTTCAGAAATCAGAATTCGGAGAACTTCAGAGCTCGACCTACTCAATCTTATGGTAGTGTAGCTCAAGGGGCTAATTGGACTCCTACATGTGCTAAGTGTGATAGGAACCACCCAGGAGTGTGTCATGATGGCTCTAATGGTTGCTTCAAGTATGGGTAGACAGGTCACTTCATGAGAGAGTGCCCTAAGAACAGGCAGGGTAATGGTAATGGGGGTAATAGAGCCTAATTTTCTTCAGTGGCTCCAGTAGATAGAGCTGCTCCAAGAGGAGCTACTTTAGGGACATGCGGATGAGCAAACTGTCTATATGTTATCGCCAGTCGCCAAGAGAAGGAGAATTTGCCGGATGTTATCACTGGTATAATCAATGTTTTTACTTTTGATGTATATGCATTACTTGATCTAGGTGTGAGTCTATCTTTTGTGACTTCGTATATAGCTATGAGATTCAATATTTTTCCCGAACGACTTTTTGAGCCCTTCAGTGTTTCCACACCTGTTTGTGAGTATGTTCTAGCCGAGTGAGTTTATCGTGATTGTGTCATCTCTGTCAATCACAAGGACACCATGGCTAACTTAGTCGAGTTAGACATGGTGGACTTTGATGTTATTCTAGGTATAGATTGGCTTCATGTTTCTTATGCCTTAGTTGATTGTAAAACATGAGTAGTTAAGTTCCAGTTTCCTAATGAGTTAGTTATAGAGTGGAGGAGTAGTTCAACAATGCCTAAGGGTCGTTTCATCTCATATCTTAAGGCCAGAAAGTTAGTCTCTAAGGGGTGCATATATCACTTAGTCCAAGTTAACAACTCTAGTATTGAGACACCGCCTATTCAGTCAATTCCAGTTGTAAGTGAGTTTCCAGAGGTCTTTCTAGATGATCTTCCTGGAGTCCCTCTTGAGAGAAAAATCAACTTTGGCATAGATATTCTTCATGATACCCGACCTATCTCCATTCCGCCATATAGAATGGCTCCAGCTGAATTAAACGAGTAGTTAAAAGATCTTTTCGATAAGGGTTTTATTCGACCTAGTGTCTAACCTTGGGGCACTCCAGTCTTATATGTGAGGAAGAAAGATCGCTATCTTAGTATGTGTATTGATTACCGTCAGTTGAACAAGGTTACTATAAAGAATAAGTATCCCCTTCCGAGAATTAATGATCTATTTGATCAACTTTAGGGTGCCACCTTCTTTTCTAAGATATACCTCAGATCTGGCTATCACCAGTTGAGAGTAAAAGAAAGTGACATTCCAAAGAATATATTGAGGACCCTTTATGGTCACTATGAATTTCTTGTTATGTCTTTTGGCATGACTAATGCTCATGCAGCGTTCATGGATCTTATGAACAAAGTATTTAAGCCATATCTTGACATGTTTGTTATCGTCTTCATTGATGACATACTGATTTATTCGAGGAATGAGGAGGATCATGCTAGTCATCTCGTAGTAGTTCTCCAAACTCTCATAGATAGAGAGTTGTATGCTAATTTTTCTAAGTGTGAGTTTTGGTTTGAGCCTATGGCGTTCTTAGGCCACATTGTATCCGGAGAAGGGATCCGAGTTGACACTCAGAAGATTGAAGCAGTGCAGAACTGGCCCAAACCCACATCTCTAACTGATATAAGGAGTTTCTTAGGATTGGCCGGTTATTATAGAAGGTTTGTCGAGGGATTTTCATCTATTTCATCCTCGTTGACAAAGTTAACTCAGAAGAGAGTAAAGTTTCAATGGTTTGAAGCTTGTGAGAAAAGCTTTCAGGAATTGAAAACCCAATTAACTATTTTGCCCCAGTGATGACCCTACTAGAAGGTACACAAGGCTTTGTTGTGTATTGTGATCCATCCAGAGTTGCACTTGGTTGTGTATTGATGCAGAATGGTAAGGTCATAGCCTATGCCTCCAGACAACTCAAGGTTCACAAGAAGAATTACCCAACTTATGATCTAGAGTTGGTTGTTGTAGTATTTGCTTTGAAAATATGGCATCACTATCTCTATGGTATTCTTGAAGATGTGTTCACCGATCACAAGAGACTTCAGTATGTTTTCAGTTAAAAAGAGCTTAATCTAAGGAGGTAGTTAGAGTTTCTCAAGGATTACAAAATGAGTATCCTCTATCACTCTGGTAAGGCTAATGTTGTTGTTGATGCTTATGAGACATACTGCCCATATTGAGGAAGGCAAGAAAGAATTAGCCAAAGATGTGCACAGACTTGCACGATTGGGAGTCCGATTGTTGGATTCCAATGATGGTGGAGTGGTGGTGATGAATGGGGCTGAATCATCACTAGTGTTGGAAATTAAGGAGAAACAAGACCAAGACCATGTTTTGCTTGAGCTAAAGACAAATATTCATAAGCAGATAGTGATGGCTTTTGAATAAGGGGGAGATGGTCTATTGAGGTATCAAGGTAGATTGTATGTATTAAGGGTGGATGAACTCCAAGAGAGGATCATGGAAGAAGCTCATAGCTCCAGATATTCGATCCATCCCGATTCCACAAAGATGTATTGTGACTTGAGAGAAGTCTATTGGTGGAGTAGTATGAAAAGGTGTATTGCAAAGTTCGTTGCTAAGTGCCCGAATTTCCAACAAGTCAAGGTAGATCACCAAAGGCCCGGTGGTATGGCTCAGAATATAGATATTCCGGAATGTAAGTGGGAAATGATCAATATGGATTTCATTACTAGTTTGTCACGATCTCGCAGGCAGCATGATTCAATTTTTATGATTGTAGATTGGATGTCTAAAGCAGCTCATTTCTTGCCGCTAAAGACTACCTTTTCGACAGAAGATTATGCCAGGTTATATGTTCAAGAGATAGTCAGACTCCATGGAGTTCTTGTGTCCATCATTTTAGATAGAGGGGCACAATTCACCGCTCAGTTTTAGAAGTCTTTCCAGAAAGGTTTGGGTTCAAAGGTGAACCTTACTACATCTTTCCATCCTCAGACTGATGGTCAAGCAGAGCACAGCATTCAGACCTTAGAAGACATGTTGAGGGCATGTGTCATAGACTTCAAGGGTAATTGGGATGATCACTTACCCTTCATAGAAATTGCTTACAATAATAACTATCACTCTAGCAACCAGATGGCTACTTATGAGGCTCTTTATGGGAGGATATGTAGATCTCCTATTGGTTGTTTGAGGTTGGTGAAGCTGAGTTGATAGGACCAGATGTGGTTTATCAAGCCAGGGAGAAAGTGAAGATTATTCATGAAAGGATAAAGACAGTGCAAAGTCGTTAGAAATCCTATATAGATGTTAGGAGAAGAGACTTGGAGTTTGAGGTGGATGATTGGGTTTACTTGAAGGTTTCAACCATGAAGGGTGTTATGAGATTTGGCAAGAATGGGGAACTCAGTCCCGGTATATTAGTCCTTACAAGATATCTAAGAGAAGAGTTAGCAGCAGTCCATCCGGTATTCCACATTTCTATGTTGAAGAAGTGATGGACGATCGTTCACTTATTATACCTACTGATAATATTGGTATTAAGGACCGTCTATCTTATGAGGAGATACCCGTTCAGATTCTTGGCCATTAGGTTCGCAAGTTGAGAACCAAGAAGGTTGCATCAGTGAAGGTCTTAGGGAGGAATCAATCTATTGAGGAAGCTACTTAGGAGGCTGAGGAGGATATAAAGAAGAGATACCCACATCTCTTTGTTTCCGGAGAAATTCCAAACCAAGGTACTAATTCTTTGTAAAAGTACTCTTTAAGTTAATATGTTGAGTTGTGTGAATTGCATGTTGTGTACTTGATTAGGGGTTGTTAGATGCTTCCCCTTTGCCCTTTTTGGCTTACTGTGATCTCATTCGAGGAAGAATGTTCCCAAGGGGATATAATTGAACATCTCATACTTCAAAAAGTCATTAAGAGATTTATACAAGAAAAACTTCAGTTTTTAGTTTTGGATCAAGTTCAAATGACATAACTTTCAGCAAATAAGAAGTTAGGTGGACCATAAGGTATAAAATCAAAGGTCTTTGAGTTCTCTTTCCAATGCCACCAAATTTGCTATATTTTGAGCTTGGATGAAGAAGTTATGCCCGTTTGAGTGCAGCCTCTCTAGTTAGGGCATTTCTTCCATTTTAAGGAAGGGTATTTTGGTATTTTCCTTACCCCATTAGGCCTAAACATTTTTTCACCCAAATAGGGGTCTAAACTGATTGAGATTAGTTTTAATTCATTCATAAACGCTTAGGGTTGAGAGAAGGGTTTGAATAGGAGAAAAAGAAGAAAGCTTCAAGAGTTATTTCAAGCTTTACAGCCTGAGAGGGACTACTGCCTCTCTATTCACGGGCGTCACTACATGCCATGGTGCTCACCACGAACCGTCTAGGTTCTCTTCGGAAGGGAGCCCTATTTGGATCAACATTGTGAGCCTTCACAGGCTACACCACGCCTCTTGGTGCCCTTCACGGCTCGTCTGGGCCTTCATGAAGGGTGCCCATGCTATGTCCTGGCTTGTGACTTCTCACTTGGTCCCTTGCTTAGCCTACTAGATTCTAAGGTGTTACAACTACTGCCCAGTAGTTTGGGGCCTGGCGCGGTGTGCCACTCTGTGTGCCCCAAACAATGTTCAGTAGTTTTGGGGCTGACTCCCCAGGCCACTCAGTGCGCTAGGGTCGTCAGAATCCTTACCCTTCCGTCCTTCTTTCCGTGTGTTTTTCCTCGCATCGTACTGGAGTTCTCTTCTTGATATTCACTTTTAAAGTCTTCATTAATCCTTGAGATATCATGCATATCCTAATCACTTCTCTTTATTTACATTTTCAAATCAATGTGAATTTAAGAAGAAAGTTCAAGAACGTCATTTTGAGAAGTATTTTGCAATTATCTATAACTTGTTTTAAGACTTGAGTAAATGAATATGAGAATGAGGAGAGTTGAATTTCATGTCTCAAAATGAATATAGGGGAACTAAGTATTCCCAAGTATGTAACACTTTTACATTTTGAAAGAAAGAAACACTAATTTCTAAAGGAGTTTATAAGTCTTAAGGAGTTTCAGAGTATTACCTCTTTTATGAGGATCTATTGAGTAATTATCTCAAATTGAGGAAGAGTTCTGTTTTTAAACATTTGAGCATGAGTTATATATTATTCGGAGTAGTATTGAGCACCGATATGGGAATGAGTTCAGACAACTCAAAATCCTCATAAACCATGTATGCCAACATGGGTAAAGGATAATACTTTTTAGATGATTCTTTATTGTTTTTAAGCATAGCTTAATGGATCCACTTAGTTGAGGATGTTCTATACCCTGGCAAGGTATAGGACAGTTCTGCCAGCGTTGGCGAGACATTGTATCATCATGTAGCTCATAGTGATGGTTGTCGGTTAGAGAATCTCCCAAATAAGAGTAAAAAGTTATTATTGTATTTTTATATACATTTGAGTTATTATCTATTGTTTTAAAAGCTTTATATATATTGCATCTTTTATTGTTGCTTTCATATTAAGTATGTTTTCCCTTTCTATCATTTCAACAATATATCCCTATGTTCAGTATTCCCTTTACATGCTCGTACATTCAATGTATTGATGCCATTTGGCGTGCATCATTTCATGATGCAAATACAGGAATTCAGGATCATCAATCGACACTTCGTTGATCCCATCGCATTTCAACTAGCTTTGATGAGCCTCATTGCTTTCCGAAGGGCTTCATATTATGGTTTTGTTTTGTTAAGATGTCGTGGGTATTGTCCTGATATATATCATAGTATTAGAGGCTTCATAGAAAATAGTAGTATGAGAAGTCTTTCATTGTCCCTTGTTGATGTTTTAAAGACTTTGAGTTGAAAAATTATGTTTATTGTGTATTTCAGACTATATTGAGTTAAACTATCATAGTAATGATATCTTATGAGTTAATCTTTGCATATGAATTTTCAATGTTGTTGAGTAAGTCTTCCGCTGAGTATTGAGCCAGACCAAGGGTTTGCTTGGGGACCTGCAATGGTTCTCGAGTACTGGCCACGTCCAGGTTGTAGGCTCGGGGTGTGACAGGTATTTATACTATTGAGTCTGGACCGACACATTAGTGGGTGACTCGGCCTAGCCCCATTCGATAGCCCGATAATTTTTTGACTGGGTCGGTCTGACCCGACCCTATTAACAAGTTTAAAGTTCATCTTTAATTCTTGATTCCTCTTTATATTGTTCTTTTGTTCTTAAGTTCTACAACACGTTATTAGCACGAAACTCTAACATCATTTCGATTTTTCCAAGTTAAGCTTTTGGTATGTATTCATACACTTAATTCTCATTATTAATCACTCTAATATAATACACTACATATTATGAAATGTTAAGGTGTTAAACAATGTATGTATATTTTGGTAGTTATACAATGGACTATATATAAGTCCAAAAGTTTATTTTCTCGCCTAATCATAAAGTGAATTATGCTATTTTAAGTTAGTTAAATTTTTATTTTAATAAAAAGATTTTTTCTAGCAATTTTGCTAGAAATTATTTAAGTTATATGTTAGGCAGAATGTCCATTTAAATTGCTCGGAAGTTTGATACTAACACATTAATTTACTAGTTGATGTTACTTTGTACAATAACATGTGTCACGTTATTAACATTCATAAAAAAAGTTAATTAATAAATTATTTACTCACTATTTATTTTAGTCTAATTTAATTATTTTCTATGATAGTTTTATCATGTCGAATTTATCAAAGCCTGAGTTCGTGGCACTTGACATTTCTGAAAATAATTACTTATCATGGGTACTCGATGCTAAAATTCACCTTGACGCTAAAGGTCTTGGTGCCACTATTACTAATGGTAATGCAACGTCGAGTCAAGACAAAGTAAAGGCAATGATTTTCCTTCGTCATCATCTGGATGAAGGATTGAAGGTTGAATACCTTACGGTGAAAGAGCCACTTGAATTGTGGACTGGTTTAAAGAAAAGGTATGACCACCTTAAGGTAACGGTATTGCCAAGGGCTCGTTATGAATGGATTCACTTACAGTTACAAGATTTTAAAACTATATGTGAATATAATTCTGTTGTATACAAAATTACTTCCCAATTGAAATTATGTGGGGAAGATATAAAAGATGAGGACATGTTGGAAAAGACTCACAACTTTTCACACCTCAAATTTGGTATTACACCATCGATACCGTGAAAGGGGATTCAACAAATATTCTGAGTTGATCTCATGCCTTCTTGTGGCTGAGCAACATAATACTCCTTTATTGAAAACCCATGAGGCCCATCCCACGGGAACTGCTCTGTTATCGGAAGCAAATGAGGTTGAAGCACATGGCCAGTCTAAAAGAAGACAAAATAAAAATCAGGGCCAAAATAATGTGTGGACATGGCAATGGCAGAGGACGATATAATAATCGTTGTCGTGGTGGTCGCCACAAAAGGGAGAACAATATGGGTTCTCAAAGCAATCCTTCAAGAGGCAATCGTCGTCGTTGTGGAATGAAAGAGCATTGGAAGAATGAATGTAGAGCAGTTGAGCAATTTGTTAGACTTTATCAAGATTCTTTGAAAAGAAAAGGAAATAAAAATGGTGCATCTTCTTCTAATGCTTGGGTGGAGTCACACTTGACTTATAAAAATGATGTCGAGGCAGGGCCTTCACAAAAATATGATGACAATATTGAAGAAAATTTGGCTTTAAAAGATGATGATTTTGATGACCTTGATGATATTACTCATTTGGAAGTTGAAGACTTCTTTGAAGATCAAAACAAATATTTGATCATTTGATTGGGGGAAATAATTATGTTGTTTTATTTATGTGCTTTTAATTGTTATGTTTTTCCTTATATTGTTTTTATATTTAGAAAAAAGAACTTTTATTTTCTTGCAAAGTTGTTGATTTTCATATTTCATATGATGTACTTTTATTTTATGATGATAAATAAAATTCTTCAATCTTCAATTGGTTCAAGATGAGTAATGGAGATATGTGTTTTCTTGATAGTGCTACAACTCACACTATTTTAAGAGAAAAGAAATATTTCTCTAATTTGATTATGAAAAAGGCTTATGGTAATACAATATCTAGTAGTGCAAAATTAATTAAGGGCTCTGGAAGAGCGGCATTATTACTACCTGAAGGAACGATATTAACTATTAAAAATGCATTGTATTGTAGAAAGTCTCAAAGAAACTTATTAAGTTTCAAGGTTATTCGCCAAAAATGGCTATCATGTTGACACTGCCAATGAAAGAAAGGTTGAATATCTTTATATTACTACTGTAAAATTGGCGCAAAAGTATGTGCATGAAAATTACTCGCATTTTCTTCTGGATTGTACCATACAAGTATTAGTATGGTTGAATCACATGCCATGGTAAACAAAGGGTTTACTAACCATAATGATTTTATCATTTGGCATGATCGGTTGGGCCATCCCGGCTATAATATGATGCGCGAAATTATTGAAAATTCACATGGGCATACTTTGAAGAATCAAAAATTCTTCAATCAAAGAAATTCTCTTGTATTGCTTATTCTCAAGAAAAGTTGGTTATTAAACCATCAGCAGCTAAGGTTGGGATTGAATCCCCTGCATTTCTGGAACATATACAAGGTGATATATGTGGGGCAATTCACCGTCCATGTGGGCCATTTAAATATTATATGGTCTTAATAGATGTATCTACAAGATGGTCACATGTGTGCTTATTATCGACTCGCAATATGGCTTTTGTGAGGTTATTGGTTCAAATAATAAGATTGAGAGCATAATTTCCAGATTGTGCAATAAAGACAATTCATCTTGATAATGCTGGTGAGTTTACATTGCAAGCCTTTAATGATTATTGTTTGTCCACTGGGATAACAATTGAACATCCAATTGCTTATGTTCACACTCAAAATGGTCTAGCGGAATCTTTGATTAAGCGCCTCCAATTGATAGCTAGACCATTGTTAATGAGGACAAAGTTGATTGTTTCAATATGGGGACATTTATTTTGCATGCAGCAACATTGGTGCGCATAAGGCCAACTAGTTATCATGAATTCTCTCCATTACAGTTGGTTTTTGGTCATGAACCAAATATTTCCCATCTTAGAATTTTTAGGTGCGCGATATATGCTCCAATTGCCCCACCGCTACGCACAAAGATGGATCCCCAAAGAAGGTTGGGGTGTATGTTGGGTATGAATCTCCTTCTATTATCAAATATTTGGAACCTATGACAGGAGATTTATTTACGGCAAGATTTGTTGATTGTCATTTTGATGAATCGGTATACCCAACATTAGGGGGAGAACATAAGCAGTTAGAAAAAAAGATAGATTGGAATTCATTATCCCTATCTCATTTATATCCTCGAACAAATCAATGTGAGCAAGAGGTTAAAAAGATAATTTATTTGCAAAATGTTGCAAACAAACTGCCAGATGCATTTACTAATCTGCCAAGGGTTACTACATCTTATATTCTAGCTGCAAATGTTCCAATTCGAGTTGATGTCCTGGTAGGACAAATTGCTAAAGCAAATGAGTCTAAACCACGTTTAAAACGTGGTAGGCCAATTGGTTAAAAGTATAAAAATCCTCGAAAAATAAAAAGAACAAATGATCATGAAGATCATATCATTGAGGAAATTGCTCAAGAAAAGCTCCGAGACATAACAAATGATAAGACCACAGAGAAGGTCCAAATAACTGAAAATATTGAGAATGAAGAAATCTTAATAAGTTATGTCTCGACGAGAAAAAGGTGTAATCGAAATAATATTGTGGTGGACAATATTTTTACTTATAATGTTGTTGTTGAAATAATGCAACAAGGTGAGGATTTTGAACCAAAATTTGTCAATGAATGCAGACAGAGAAATGATTGGCCAAAATGGAAGGACGCATTCAAGCAGAATTGACTTCACGTGAAAAACATAAAATTTTTGGACCAATAATCTGAACACCCGAATGTGTCAAGCCAGTGGGGTACAAATGGTTTTTTGTGTGAAAATGAAATGAAAAAGGTGAAGTCGTAAGATATAAAGCATGACTTGTGGCACAAGGTTTTTCGCAAAGGCCTGACATTGATTATGTGGAGACATATTCTCCTATAGTGGATGCAATTACCTTCAGATATCTAATAAATCTGGCAGTTCATGAAATGCTTGAAATGCGTCTAATGGATGTTCTCACAACCTATTTATATAGCTTATTAGACCACGATATTTTCATAAAAATTCCTGAAGCATATAAAAATTCACAAGAAACTTGTTCGATAAGGCTTTAGAAATCCTTGTATGGATTGAAATAATCAGGGCGGATGTGGTACAAAAGTCTTTGCCAATTTTTGCTAAAGGAAGGGTACAAAAATGACCCTATTTGTCCTTGTGTTTGATTTTGTTATAATAGTTGTGTATGTTGATGATTTAAATATCATTGGCACTCCTAAAGAGCTTTCAAAAGCTATTGAATGTCTAACGAAAGAATTTGAAATGAAAGATTTTGGTAAGACAAAATTTTGTCTTGGCCTACAGATTGAGCATTTGAAAAATGGAATATTTGTCCATCAATCAACATACACATAAAAGATTTTAAAGCGATTGTACATGGATAAATCACATTCATTGAGTACCCCGATGGTTGTGAGATCGCTTGACATACATGGAGATCCATTTTGACCTCAGGAAAATGATGAAGAGCTTTTTGGCGATGAAACTACATATCTTAGTGCCATTGGGGCGCTAATGCATCTTGCCAATAATACTCGACCAGATATCTATTTTGCAGTAAGTTTATTGGCAAGATTCAACTTGTCCCCAACAAAGAGACATTGGAATAAAGTCAAACATATATTCAGATATCTTTAGGGAACCATTGATATGTGATTATTTCATTCTAATAAATCCAAGTCAGAAATGATTGGTTATGCAGATGCTGGATATTTGTCTGACCCATATAAAGCTCAGACAGGCTATTTATTTACATATGAAGGCACAATAATATCTTGGCATTCAATGAAGCAAATATTAACTGCTACTTCTTCAAATCATGCAGAAATAATAACCATCCATGAAGCAAGTCAGGAGTGTGTTTGGTTGAGATCATTGACTCAACATATGCAAGAAATGTGTGGTTTTCCTATGAAAAAAGATATTCCAACTACATTGTACGAAGACAATGTTGCATGTATAGCTCAGCTGAAGGGAGGATACATTAAAGGAGATAGAGCAAAACACATTTCACCAAAAATCTTTTTCACTCATGATCTATAGAATAAAGGTGAAATAAATGTTCAACAAATTCGCCCAGTTGATAATTTAGCGAATCTGTTCACTAAAGCATTACCAACCTCAACATTTGAAAAGTTGGTATCCAAGATTGGAATGCGTCGTCTCCAAGAAATTAAATGATTTTTGCAACATAGGGAGCAAACTATGCGCTCCACCCTTTTTCCCTTGACCTAGGTTTTATCCCAATGGATTTTTCTAGCAAGGTTTTTAACGAGGCAACAAACAAAGCGTATTACATGATATGTGTACTCTTTTGTCCTTCACTAAGATTTTTCCCCACGTGGTTTTTTCTTAGTAAGGTTTTAACGAGGCATATTATCTATCAATGGTCATCCAAGGAGGAGTGTTGTAAATCATTTTGGTGGTTAAATGGATGACCATAACTCCTTGGTTAATTCCCTCCTTTATGAGTAGTAATGTTGTTGATAATGTGGTCAAATGGATGACCAGAACTCCTAAGTTAATTTCATCCTTTATTGGTAGTAATGTTGTTGATAATATGGCTAAATGGATGACCATAACTCCTAGGTTTATTTCCTCCTTAATAGGTAGTAATCCTCATGGTTTAATGTAATGTTTGTGACACCCTTTGGTACTCCTCAATCTAATCCTATAAATAGTGGTGTTGAGAATAATGTTAAATACACTTGAAAGAAAGAAAGTTATCTTATATTGTTCCTCTTGTCTTCCTCTTTATATTGTTCGTTTGTTCTTAAGTTTTACAACACAACTCATATAGTATAAATTAGTTAATAATTTCCTATTTAAAACCCCCAACTCCAATGGTAGTCATAGTTTGAATTTCATTAACAAATTATAAGTTGTCTAACCATGCTTTTTGTGGGATTCAACCGAACCTTATTGGATTATTATATTTTGATATCAACCATTTAATCCCAATTGATGGTATAGTTTGGGAGATATCAGAAAACCAAAGAAGTGATGAAATATTCACGAATTATGAATATGATGATTGATGAGTCCTACATTTTGACTCATTTAGGGCTTGGTTTTCATAGTTTATTGTCCTCAAATGGCTAATTTATGCTCTAAACTGATGTTAAAGTGTTGATTTGCAGCAATTAAGACAAGGACATTATCGGGCAAAAAGGAGCTAAAAAGATGAAAAAGGTTGAAGATAACAAAAGCTGAGAATCGCCAAAGCCACTCGGTGACTCGCCAAGTGGCACTTCAGCTCGCCTAAAGTTCCAGACTGCCAGCCCTTGGACAAGCCAACTTGGCGATGGATTTGGACATTCGGTGGACCGCTGACCGGATCGGTGACACATTCTGGATCACCAAAAGTTATAGAACTTTGAGGATAAAAAGCCAAAGCAGACTGGCGATGGACAGGAATGATTGGCGCATTGCCGACCTGGTCGGTGATGCCCGACTTACCTCACCTAATGGTCCTTGCAGCCAAAATTTGAGAAACTATAAAATGAATTTTAAAAAGAGTTTTAGAGGTCCTGATTTTACTTTCCAAGTCCAGTTTTAGTTTTCTTCCATTTTTTAGAGTCTTTCTGTATTTTCATCATTGTAAAAAAATATTGAAGGGTTATTCAAGTAGACTTGGATTGGGTCTTTGATTTTTAGCACTTTGGATCATTTTAAAAGACTTGAATTGCAATACCCAGACCATGGAGAATGTATTTGGTATTCATTTCTATCTTTTTATGATGCTTGGCTAAAACCCAATGCTTGGGGTGTGATCATGTGATTATTTATCTAATTAGCTTATGGGTATTGTTGTTTAATAATGTAAATGTTGTTTTAATGTTGGTTTGATTGATAGCTTAGTAGTAATTTATGAATTGTAGTTGCAAATACAATTTTAGCTAGTGTTTTGAGCTTGCTCGCGAGAGAGGTTTTGAAACTAAGGTTATCGATTGATGATTGTAGTGTGTGGGTTGTTATGGGTTCAGCTCGAGAGAGTGAATCTTAACTCACTCCTACCTATCTAGCTCGAGAGAGTAGATAATTAATTAAGATTTTGGGTTGTTTTGTAGGGTAAAGCTTGTCGAGGTTCGAGGGAACTCTCTTGAACCGTAATAGTTGTTTGAGAGAAAACTATTGCACTTGTAGTCTAGCCTACCCACAATGATTCATCACTTTATTAATAAACTTCAATTACCCATATAGTGAAATTACACTACAACAAATATGATATATAGCTACGAAATTATTAGCTATGACATCAAATTCGTCACTAATTGTTTGCCTTTAGTGACAAAATTTAGTTTTCATGCTTAAATATATGAGATACATACGTTTAGTGACGAAACATAAAAAATTGTAGCAAAGTTTTGTCCACTAAAGTTTCCCACCAAAAAATGAATTGGCGCAATTTGTTGAGTAGTGTTAGTCACGAATTTAAAGCTATCGGTGACACATTATTTCGTCGTTAATGATGTAGCTAGTTCGTGACAAATTATTTTTTGTCTTGGATTTATTAATTTTTCGACACAAAAAAATATCGTCTCAAAAAGTATGTTGTTACAATATCGACAAATTAGAGTTCGTAGTTAAATATTATAATATTTAGCTATAAAAATTTAGATTTAATTATGACATATATTTTCATTACTAATAATATAAATTATTGGTGACAAACATTTTATTGTCTCTAATCAATCTGTGATTTAGTGATAACAAAAATGTTGTCACGAAATATGTAAGGTGTTAAATAGCGACGACTTAAAATTTGTAGTGAATAATTTAACTATTTGCTACGAAAGAAATTCATAGCCAAATACAAATTCAACTATTTATCTTCTTTTTATTTTTTTTCTCTCTTTATATAATATTACCTTATTAAGAAAATAAAATAAATTATTTTTGTTCTTTTGTTATTTACTATTTTTATCTTCTCTTTTATTCTTTTCTCATTTTATCCTTCATATTATCCTTTATAACAGATACCATTTAGTACCATTTTATTATTTCTTTCCTTTTTTTTTCTTCTGTTTTTATTAGTTTATCTTCTTCTTTTCTCTCTTTCTATATTTTTACTTCTTCAATAAAACAAAATAAATTATTTTTTGTTCATTAATTTATTTCTTTTCTCATTTATTATTTTTATTTTCTCTTTATTATTTGTTTCATTCTTCTTCTTTGATTTTTTGTTCCTTTTTTTCCTTTTTTTTTTGTTAGTTTATCATCTTATAATTTTTTCCCACTTTTCATAGTTTTGCATTTTATTAAAAAACAAAATAATTAACTAAAAAAAAATATTAACTAACTACTTTCGGATAATAAAAAAATAACTAGACTACAATAATAAATAAATAAGAAAAAAAATACATAATATGTAATTTGACATTTAGTGTTTTTTTTTTATAAAAAAAAAATATAGAATTATCTTAATTGGGGCACAACTTCGATTCGGATTGGCTGAATTTTCTCTTTGTTACTGGGATGCGATGTAACGGTAATACAACAATTACAGTTCCATCAAATAAAACCGTTTGACTAATGATTTATATATATATATGTGTGTGTGTGTGTGTTCTTTTCTTATGTACTATTTTTATCTTCTCTTTTATTCTTTTCTCATTTTTTTCGTAGCTATTTTCCTTTATTAGACATACCATTTAGTAACATTTTATTATTTCTTTCCTTTTTTTCTTTTTTTATTAGTTTATCTTATTCTTCTTCTTCTTCTTTTCTCTCTTTCTATATTTTTACTTTTTCAATAAAACAAAATAAATTATTTTTTGTTCATTAATTT
>JAJOOD010014048.1:0-49941 GCA_029582525.1 Solanum tacnaense | reverse complement strand
TAGTCCCTATTTCCCGTTAATTAATGTTGAATGTACTTCCGCGACCGATGAAGTGTGATGACAAGTTTGAGAGGCTTGTTTGGGGTTCCTTCGGGTTCCTCATTCGCCATGTCACGTCTAGGCCCTAGGCTTGGGTCGTGACATGACCCAAGGCAGGCCGCCTTAGGATGGCAGAGAATGGACTCATTCTGGGATGGCATAATGGAGCTACTGATGAATCCAAACCAATATCATGCAGCTACACTCAAGTCCCTCTTCTCGATCGGGTCTCCTGCCGTAATCCACCTCGGGGTGGTGTCAGAGATGAGGGGATCTAGCCATCCCTTGAGCTCATCCAAGGTTGTCGTAGATGTAGCCAAAATTGAGTAGTCAAAGTTTACCCCTCTATCAAATACCGCGTTGATGTGATCACGGGTATAGTGTACTACTGTCCCCGTACTATTATGGACCCCACCGGTATGAACTCACTGACCTTCTTCTTGATTTTAGGAACCAAATCACCATATGATGAGTAAAACTCCCAGACCCATGTAGGGATGTATAGGCCTCGAGGCCTGGTAAATTGCTCAAAACGATGGTACTGGAGTGTCTCCCTCACCCTGGAGTATTTGCCATCTAAGCCTTCTATAGAAAGTAGCTTCTCCTCAAGAAACGTTCGCAACCCACCGGCTTTCAATCTGTTAAGTAGCCATGGAGGAGGAACTACTGGTGGCACTGGAGCCACATGAGGTGCCGAAGCTGGCACAATATTTGCTGGAGCTCTCGATAAGTTAGGGCGAGACCTAGCACGAATCTCAGCCCGCCAGGACTGTAGTGGCTGGTCGTCATTCGGCTTAGAAAATGCAGCTTGGGAGTCCTCACTATCGGAGTTATGCTCCGGAGCCTCAGTAGAGGGCCTCTTGCCTTTGCCCTTTCCTCCCTTTGGAGGCTCTGTTATTCCCGTCTTAGGGGGGTTGGGTGCTCTTTCATTCATAACTATGCCCCGTACACTTTTGCGGGGCGGCATGTCTAGGTTGGTTCTAGCCATTCCTGCAAACACATCAAAAACTGTCAGAAAGATCTCAAGAAAAATTACAGACAGACTCGCCGAACCGATCGGCGAGTCGTCGAATCGCTTTGGCGAGCTAGGTTAGGCTCGCCTAAAGGATTGGCTCAAAAATTCCTAGAAAATTTGGAATGTCAGCAATGGGATTGACCTTTCGATGAATCGCCGACAACATTTGGCGAGTAAGGATTATCCCGCTGAAAGTTACAGTGCATTTTAGGGGTCAGGCGCGCAAAAAGGGCGATTAAGAAGAACTTTCGGCGAGTCGCCGAGTACACTCAGCGAACTCAGGCTTCTCGCCAAAAGTTATAGAACCTAAACTCCAAATTTAGCATGAAATTAAAGGCGATAAGGGGGATTCGACAAACCGCCGAGTGGTTCGGCGAGCTCGACTCAGCTCGCCAAACGGCCCAACATGCCTACTTTCAACTCCATTTTCCAAATTCAACCCCGCAACCCCTGAAAACAAAATCAAACTATGCACCCCCACAATTAAACTAAGACCCATTACACTCATGCCCCCGGGATACGTAGACTTCTCCTGGTTTGGCCAAATTTGTCCATTTCACGACTTTTGCCTAAAGAACGACGTCAACCGCTCCATCAGTGGGAAAATTACGTCATTTGGCACAAATACGGGTTACTTAAACTTCACCCCACTAGATCCAACAATGTTTAAGTAACACCCAACAATTTTAATCACTTTTAAGAACAAAAAATTCGGAAATTTAACATTAAAGGCATTATAGGCATGATATTCAAATTCAAACAGGCACACACATATACAATTATCAGAGAGGCCCAATACACATCACTAAGATAAAAATCACTTGCAAATGAGTAAAATCACAATATAAGGATTTAGGATTTGGAAAACAAACCTTAGAAGCCGAATAAATACTTTGAAATGCTAGGCGGCAAATAAATCCAATTCCAAACACAAACTTGATGACTAAAATGCGGTAAAAACACAAAAATATAGAATACTATAGTGCGGGTGTGATTTTGGAAATTTGAAAGGTGAGGAGAAGTGAAATAGTTTTAACTTTTGAACCTTTGGCCTTAAAAACCATCCAGTCCAGGCACTTACTTTGCCGAGTTTTACAGGACCTCCAGTTAATGTTGGGGTCCAAACGACTGACTAAGTTGTGATCGCCGACCTGGTCGGAAATTTGCCTATCTGCTCCTGGGCTCGTCGAGTTTTACAGACGTCAATTTCAAAATGTCTTGAGTCCAACAACGGTCCATGTCGGGCTTGTCTACCTCTTCGGCGAGTCACTGACTGGACTTTTAGCTTGCCAACCTGCACTTTTCAAACACATCCTACACTTTACCCTGCAAAATCAACACACGATTATTTCTAAAACAAAAATAAAAAGCAATAAACACTTGGGTTTTCTCCCAATAAGCGCCTTAGTTAATGTTGTCGCACGACGTCCCCACTCAATCTTGATTTGTGGGGTAGAGACGAGACAACACATGACCCATTTGGGTCTCCAGCAGCTGAATAGATATGGAATGGGAAGCAGTCATCTGATTCAGCAGTGAGACATTCTCTTTAATTTCATTCAACACTTTGTCATGTTCTTCGACTTTGTGGAGAATGAGTGAGAGTATCTCTTCTACTTGTCCACCCTCATATTCCTTGGACTTTCTATGCTCTTAGGGTGAATGTACATATCTTTCTTTTTGTACGGTACCTTCAATTCCATAATCTGCTTGGCCACGATATCCAGCTGAGTCAACATAGTTGCCAAAATCTAGTCCTTCTCAGTTTCCTTGTTGATATTCGCCATTTGATCAAAGAGCTGGGCTGCTATTGCATAAGGTAGTCGTGTGAGACCCCCGAAGAGACTTGGTCAGCCACTCCTCTGTTTTACGGACCAAGACCTCTATAGAAGCAGTCCAGTAGCATGTTATTTGAGATTCCATGAGCTGCGCATTGCAGCAATAGTGACTTAAATCTCAGCCACAACTCATAGATTAGCTCACCCTCCATTTGCCTGAAACTTAGAATGTTATCCCTAAGAATCATCATTCTCAAAGGAGAGTGGTCCATTTGGTCACCGTTACTACAAGACATGCTCCTTTATTCTGCTCTAAACAAGAAACATGAAAACCGAAACTAAAATTAAGTAGATTCAACTATAACTAACAAGAACAAAATTCAACTCAACTAAAAAATCTTAACCAACACCACTGCCCGGCAACGACGCCATTTTGATTAACGTTTCAAGGACACTTCATCCAATTAAGTGTCTACGATTGCTAGTCAGTATAATAACCCAACTAAATGAGTTGGGGTCGAATCCCACATGGAGTGGTACGTGTTTAAGATTCAATAGTAAAGTACGAATATGTTCAAGTCAATCATAGGAATAGATATTATTGAATAAAAACATAATTCAAATTAGGGGGTGACACGAATGTCAAATATCAGGGGTTTTGGTTTCAAATTATCAACTACAACAACATCAAATAATAAGAAATAACAATAATGAGATGGGTTCTTGGGATGTGATTCGATTATAGGCTAATATAGACAAATGGGTAATTGCAACGGTTAGTAAATAGGTGCAAATCAGTGACTTTATTGGGGATAAACTTTCTCTCGAATAATTTACCCCGAATCAAGTTGGTTTCCCTCAAACACCAACAAGCAAGCAAATATGAACAACCTATGCTTTAGTCCATTCACACTCTCGAGCTGAATGTGTGGAAAAGGGTTTATGATTCACTCTCTCGAGATGAACCCATGATAACCCAATACCCACAGACTATCAGTTCAGTAAACTTGGTCTTAAAACCTGTCTCTCTCGAGCAAGCCAAAAACACGAAGGTAGAACTGCATTTGCAACTACAACCCTTTAATTCTAACCACAAATACTGATTTAAATCACTTCTAAACAACATTTAAACTAACAATTAGCAATACCCATAAATTAAATCAGTCCATAATCACATAATCACACCCCAAGAATTGGGGTTTTAGCTAGACATCATAAAAAGATAGAAATCATTATCAAATTGTGTTTCCATCAATTGGGTAAGATTAATGTCATCTTTACAAAGGTCCAAATTGAAGAATTTCAAAGACCCACTTCCAATTTCTCAAAAATGGAAAACTTCAATTCGTCAAAGCTAAGGAAGACTTAGTCTCAAAACTCAGAGTTCAAACTAATGATAAAAAATATGATAAAAAGTTCTTTGATAAAAACTCTACACTAAGATTAATGTTTGAAAATGTATTTATAGTCGCCAAAAATATGTTGCGAAGGGCTATTCGGTGCAGTATGTCAGGCAGGCCGATCAATTCGGTGATCCACCCTTTGGTCAGTTCCATTGCCTTTTTGCTTTGTCCTTCAACATCCTCAAGTTCTGTAACTTTGAGCGATCCAACATTGCGTCGCGAAACCACTTAGTGACAGGCCGACTGCTTCTTTCTCTCACAAAAATGATTTTCTCCTTTAGGTTTTGGCACACTGGAACTTTACGCGATCAAGAGGCCATTAGGCAACTCACCAAAGGGACTTGACGATCACCAGGCCTTCATTTCTTCCTTGTTTCTGCTCGCTTCGTTCCTTTTTGCAAATTAGTGTCCATGCTTTGTTCTTCAATCTAAATTCTTGGAAATCACGGGTTTTACATCAGTTATTGGCACAAAATAAGCATTTGAGGACACAAACTCTATCTAAAGAGACCCCTGAATGAGTCCAAATCTAGGACGCATCATAGATCGGGCTCACCGAAAGGATTGGACTAAATATTTCCTAGAAAAATGGCATGTCGGTGTTGTTCAAGGCCCTTCAGCGAATCGCTGACACCATTCGGTGAGCTCAGACTAGCCCGCTAAAAGTTACAGTTTGGTTTAGGGGTTAGGAGCACAAAAAGGGCGATCATAGGAGACTTTTGCCGAGTGAACTCGGCGAGCTAAGGCTTCTTGCCGAAAGTTACAGACCCAAAATCAACAAAATCATGAAATTAAAGGCGATCTAGGGGAGCTTCGGTGAATCGCCAAGTGGTTTAGCGAGCTCGACCCAGTTCACCAAACTGCCCAATGTGCCCGTTTTCAACCTCCACTCCCAAAATCAAACCCGCAACATCTGAAAACAAAATCAAACAACAAATATACTCAATTAAGCCTAGACCCAATGAATCAACGTTAAAGAGCTATTCTAATTAAACCTAGCTTGGATTGGTTACCTAAATATACCTTTCCATGGATGATATATGACTTTGCTTGGATTGGCAAGATGACGTGTCCTTCAATGGATATTAAAGACAAGTTAAGAAAATGATTATTTTGTGGGATTTACGCTTAGCACCGAGAGGATATTGAGATGGAAGCTCTCTTGTTTGTAGAGGTCGAGTTTCTGGAATCAATCTCTTTATCCCATACCTATGTACCCAATAGGATGATTGTTTTAGATAGACATTAGCTAGTGGATCCGCATAAGCTAGAAGTTCATGGTCTTGCCTTGGCAGGTAGGACACATGTTTTTGGGGTGGAATAGACACCAGATTTCGTGTTGATAGCTCACATGGTGTTATATTTCGGATAAAGGCAAATCTCCCACAATAATGAACTAATGTTACTTCAAGAAGTATCTTACAGGTGCTATAAGATGATGTTTAATTGTATCGACTCTATTTTATGACTTATGTCTTCTAGCTCTTTTACATTCATAATTTGACCTGGTCATTGTACTTTATGAAAATCTCCCTTTTTCTCATGTTTTCAAATGCTTTATGCATGACTATAATACTTGGTACATATTTTTTACTAATGCAGACTCTTACCTACATTTATCCAAATGTAGGGACCGACCTTTCAGATTCACATTTTCGTGGCTAGGGATCTCTCATAGAAGATTGAAGTTTTGTGAGTCCTCAAACTCCGAGGAGCGAGCTTGATTTTCCACTTTTGTCTTTACTTTCCGTTTTGAACTTGATGTACACTCTACGACCCAATAAAACTCTTATGTACTAGATGGCTTGGAGACGATGTTTAGATTTCTGCTTTTCTCTATAAAACTCTTATATGTTGAAATTGTATTTTTACTCTATTATTCTATTATCTTGTATGATGAAAGCTAAGTGGCCTGTATGGTGCCTCTCGGGGTCTTATATTCCATGTTACTCCAATAGGCTACCTTGGGTCGTGTCATCGGTCAATGGGTCCACCTGCAGGCCATACATGCCCAATCATGGGTCTCAACTTTTGAATATGAAGTTTCTCTAAGTCTAGGACTCACCTACGAAATGTACCTACAACTTGTGCATAGATTGATGGACCGTCCTGGTAAACCATAGGTAAGTACTGGAACTTGACAAATCTTAGGAACCTAGACTGGCCAACTGTCCAGACCCAGGGGTACCCCCTAGATGTAACAAGGCACAAAGAACCCGAAAGGCACCATGTAAGCCACTTAGCATATCATAACATAAGCATAGAACAATAAAGAGTAGAAGCGCATTTCAAGTCCAAAATTTTCATAAAGGAAAGCGGAAGTCTTGACTTGTCTAAATTTAACAATCTATAACAATATTCGAATGAGAAAGGGACACATCCCATACAACATAATCTGAAAAGGAAGTACATGAAAAGAATTACAAAGAGATAACAACCATCCTCGAATCATGAGGACTCACTAACAAGCTTGGTCAATAAGAAAATCCAAGCTTTAGCCACAACGATGATCACCTTAAGAACCGGACCCTAAACTTATTGAAAATGTAGAAAAAGTACGGGTTAGTACAAAAATTCACTAAGTATGATAGCCATGTATAAAAACCTTGAAAACCTGCTAAAAGGGACATTTCATTAGAATGCATGCAATTTACTAAGGTAAAGAATCATTTTGAAGATAGTGGAAATGCATAAGTCATACGCATATTCATTGCATAGATCATCATAACATAAGAGAAATACTTCATAAATACCCTCAAAGCATAGTTGCGCAATGCATGAATACGATCCCATAATCTCACCCATGCTAAGTAAAGCTTCTTGAGTAACCATAGTTCATAATTCATATTCTAGTTCACATTGTTGTAGCTGTGGGAAACAAGCCTTAATCAACATAAGACCATGTGAGCAAAACATGGAATCCGGTGACTCCCACACCAAAAAGGGTTGCTCTACTTGCCTAAGGTAGAACCATACTCTTAGCTTAGGTGGATCCACTACCTAAATACTTATGAGGGCACATAGTTTATGGGATAAGGGGATTGCAACTATAAACCCGACCTCTTCTATCGTGAAGGCTTCCTTCCCAAGAGATTACTCCTAGAAACCCGGCCTCTACTATCATGAGGGCTTCCATCTCATATAAATATCCCCTCATTGCTAAGTATTAATTCCCACAAAGTTCAGATTAAGTATTGACTTAAGTTCATACTTATGGAAGAATGTCTTGACACTCAATCCAACATAATTCATAAGATAGCTCATTAGATCAGGCGTGAGAATAAACATTCACCATCCATGTCTACATATGTATTTAACAGGTGATAAATCCTTTCAACCCTATTGTAACGAACCTAAAATAAACTAGTGAAACTAGAGCCTATCGTGTGTGTGTTTGAGTTTAGTGTGAGGTTTGATGGTGTTTTATGTTGTCCCGAGTCATGGTTGAGGGGTTTGGGGTTAAATGTCAAGGTACGACCATGGACCACCCTAAGGGTACTTGAGGAGGACCCTAAGCTTAACTCCGAAGGCTGCCCCATTTGATGGAAGTTGGCCAAAGTTTGGTGACGTACAGAAGGGGTCCACGCCCCATGGATGGCCTCCGTAGGTCAAGGGGCCCCAAACCAAGCAACATACCCAATTGATGGATGACCAGTACGGTCCATCAATCCATCCACGGTCCGTGGATTGGGCTCCGTAAATTGGACCTGGTTTGCTGTCAAGGACACAACCAAGCTAGGGATGAGTTGGTAAATTCAGCCCAAGTCATTTTTAGTGCTTGGACAGTTATTTTGGGTTTATTTAGGTTATTTAAGAAGTATTAAAACAATAAAATAGTATTTTAGATTTAATTCTTCAATTTCCCCAAATCAAAACCCTTCCCTCTCAAAGTATCTTCTCTCTAGAACTCCATAAAAGACCAAGAGAAGAAGAACAATTAGGGCTTGAAGAGGAAGGCTATTGGGTAGATTTTCGTGGGATTCTTCAAGTCTAGGGGGTGCTCTCGGGTCATGAAAAACATTGTATCAGAGCATAAGATTTTGGAAATGGTTTTAGGGTTGATGTCTCACAAGCCACGTCTAGTAGAGTCTTGTTCATCGGTGTTAGTTGCGATACATCTATGAGCGAGAGGCTATAGGACGTTAGAAAGTTACACTTCTTTAATATTCTTGAAGTCGTGCCTTAGAGTTTAGCTTTATAGATGCCCTTTTCCTAATCCTTCTCTTGTGTTTATAGGATATGAATACAAGAAGCGAATGCCCGCAAGGAGAGTGGAAGAGGAAGTAGTGAATGAGGGAGTTCCTCCCGAAGGTGATCAAGGTCCTCAAGGTGACCAAGTTCCTCTAGGCAATCAAGAGAATGAAGTTCTGGTGGTTCCCCCAGACATGACCAATGAAGAGATTAGGTCGGCTTTTTTAACCTTAGCTCAAGCCATAATGGCTCAAGTTAACAGAGATGTGGGGCCTAGGTGAATGCTAATGAGAGTACCGTGGCCTCAAGGTTGAGAGACTTTGTTAGGATGAATCCTCCTATCTTCCTTGGCTCTACAGAGGGAGAAGATCCCCAAGAATTCTTGGATGAAGTTTATAAGATAGTCAATGCTATGGAAGTATCCTCTAGGGAGAAAGTAGAGTTTGTTTCCTATCAATTGAAAGATGTGGCCCAAGTGTGGTTCACTCAATGAAAGAAAAATAGGCCTCTAGAGCGGGTCCTATAGAATGAGAGGAGTTTAAGGGAGCTTTCCTTGGTAGGTACTTTCCCCGTGAGAAGAGGGAGTGTAAGGTTGAGGAGTTTATAAACCTTAGGCAAGGTAACATGAATATGGAGGAGTATTCTTTGAAGTTTACCCTATTGTCTAAGTATGCTCCATCCTTGGTGTCTAACCCAAGAGATGAGATGAGTAGGTTTGTGACCGGTGTATCCGACCTAGTTAAAGAAGAGTGCCATACGGCAATGCCCCATGATGATATGAATATTTCTAGGCTCATGGTGTATGCTCAATCTATTGAGGAGTCCAAACTTAAGAGGATGTATAGGGATTTGAAGAGGGATAGATCCAATGAGCAAGGTCAACCTAGGTTCAAGAAGAGAGCTCCTAACCAAGATTCTTCAAGTGCTCCTAAGGCTAATGAGGAGAAAGGTGGTGGATCTCAATTTTCTAAACCTCTTTGTGCCACTTGTGGGAAGAAGCATCATGTGAAGTGCCTAGCTAGTACTAGTGGGTGCTTTGGTTGTGGCAAAAGTGATCATCAAGTGAGAAATTGTCCTACTTTTACGACTAGAGGAAGGGAGACCAAACAAGCTTCTTATGATGGCCCGAATCCTAATGCTTCAAAGAGAAACCGTTTCTATGTGCTTCAAGCTAACAAGGACAAAAGAGCTAATCCGGATGAAGGTACCGGTAAGTTATAGTTCCTTTTTGTTGTGATGAGATCCTTATGTTGTTTCATGTTAGCCTTAGTTGGGTTTTGTCCTGAGTGGGGGATAGTATGTTGAATAGTAAGGTTGTTGAGAGTGTTGATGTCCTTATCTCTTTCCTTCTATTCCTATTCAAGCTTGAGACCAAGAGTTCCTTGTCGCTTGTACTATGTTTTGGAGTCATGTGTGAATTTGAGTTTCCATGGTCTCCTTATGTTATGCATGTTCTAGTTGAATTCTTGTTTATATGAGAAAATGATTTTTCAAAATTGTGTTCCTCATGTTGATATGCATCTATGATGAGTTGCCTAAATAATTCATGAGTTGACTTGTTGAGCATGCTTAAATGTGTTCTTGAAAGAGTTGCATAATATTCCTATTGATGTTGTAATGAGCATGATGTGGCTTGGATAAAGAAGTTCCTCCAATGAAATGAGAAATGTGAAGTTTTGATGCATAATGAGTCTGTAGATGTAGTTCCTACCTTCTTGTTTGCATTGAGCCTTTTGATGTGGAGTTGATGTTTCCTCCTATGTTTATGCATTTGTATTGATGTTACATGCATGATTGTGGGCTGCTAGTCTTGAGTCGTTACCCCTTAATGTGTTTTAAGTGTCATTCGAGGACAAATGTTCCTAAGTGGGGGATAATATAATGATCCTAAAAATGAACTAGTGAAACTAGTGCCTATCGTGTGTGTCTTTGAGTTTGGTGTGAGGTTTGATGGTGTTTTATGTTGTCCCGAGTCTTGGTTGAGGGGTTTAGGGGTCAAACGTCAAGGTACGACTCCCCATGGACCACCCTAAGGGTCCTTGAGGAGGACCTTAAGCGTAACCCCTAAGGCTACCTCATTTGATGGAAGTTGGCCAAAGTTTGGTGACTTACGGAAGGGGTCCACGCCCCGTAAGTCCATCCATGCCCCGTGGATGACCTCTATAGGTCAAGGGAAACCAAACCAAGCCACAACCCCAATTGACGAATGACCAGTATGGTCTGTCAACCCATTCACGGTCCGTGGATGGGGGTCGGTCAATTGGACCTGGTTTACTGTCAAGGACACGACCAAGCTAGGGGTGAGTTGACAAATTCACCCCAAGTCTTTTTAAGTGCTTGGACGGTTATTTTGGGTTTATTTAGGTATTTTAAGAAGTATTAAAACAATAAAATAGTATTTTAGATTTCATTCTTCAATTTCCCCAAATCAAAACCCTTTCCCTTTTAAAGTATCTTCTCTCTAGAACTCCATTGAAGACCAAGAGAAGAAGAAGAGTTAGGGCTTGAAGAGGAAGGCTATTGGGTAGATTTTCATGGGATTCTTCTAGATAAAGGTATGGTGATCCTTCATCTAGGGTTAGCTTTCACCCTAGAGTCAATTTCAATGAAGTTTCAAAGTTTTCAAGTTTCACAAAAACCCTAGGTTTTACCCAATCTCATGGGTTCTTGCATCAAACGTTTTAAAATGATAAATTATGATTATATTGATGTTTAATTGATTATTTAAGATTAATATACTCTATGAACTGATGATTTCTCTCAATTCCTAAATTGTGCCTTATGAAGTGGGTTTGTTGATTATGAATGAATGTTGATGGATTTATGCCTAGATTGATTTAGATTGTTGAATTGTATCATCATATAGGCCTAATTATGGTGGATTGTTGGTGAATGGAGGATTTGTGGTCATAGCCTTAAGAAGGCATGTTTGACCTCATTTCTTGTTAAAGTAGAATTTTGTTTGAATTGTTGATCCACTTGAAAGGTGGAGGTGTTTACTTACTATGTACATTGTGATCATGGCCTTGAAGGAATAGTGTGAGGAATTGATGTATTATCATGATGTTAAATATATGAATGTATAATGTGAAGGGTATACATGTGATTTCGATGATAGAATGATGATCTTGTATAAAATGTGAATGTGTTGTGATTGAAAGCATATTCTCACTTAACACTTATGAATGATGATGATAGAATGTGAAGAGTTTCTACAATGGGAATGTTGAATCTTGAATTGGTAGGCTTATGCATCCTTTTCTTATATGATGAACGTGTCTTGACTTGATGAATATGAATCGATAGCTATGGAGTTCCTTTCATATATGAGTGATGAATGTGTCTTGACTTGATGGCTATGAATTGATAGGCTTTAGGCATTATTTTCATAAATGATCTAATGTAATGAAGACTCTAGAATCGATAGGCTAGTGGCATTCCTTTTTTAATGAGTCAATGTACCATGGTTCTATAGAGTAGTGGCATTCCTTTCCTGAGTATAAGAATGTAATGTGGGACCATGAATCGATAGGATTATGGCATTCTTTTCGTGGGGACTCTAGAGCTATCCTTGAATGTACCATGGATCGATAGGCTTATAGCATTCCTTCCTTGTGTAATGATGTATCATGGGTCGATAGGCCTATGGCATTCCTCTCTAATACACTAATGTAATGTAAATGAAATAATCTATAGGAATGTAGGCTAAGCACCGAGTGGATATGGTTAGATGGAAACTCTCCAATGTTAGGTTAGAGTTCCAATGAACATCTTCCTATCCCATAGCTATGTGCCCACATAGGATATTAGCCAGCGGATTCCATCCGAGCTAATGTTATCATTCTACCTTAGGCAAGTGGAACACCTCTTATGGTGTGGGGTAACATGACACCGGATTCGATGTCTAGCTTGCATGGTCTATGTTGGTTAAACGCTTATTCCCATCATGTGCGATGTGCACTCTAGTTACTTGATAGGTACTACAAAGTGTAGGTAGTAGTATGGTATGCTATCTATACATTGCACGAGTAGGCTTTGAAGGGGCTATATTGAGTTCTCTAAGTCTTAATGACTAAACGTATGAAAGTCCTCTAAATGCATGAATGTGTCCTAAATGAACCTAATGAAGAATGTTGGCTTAAATGCTTAAATATAAAGATGCATGCTATACTTGGATTGTATTATGAGTTACTTCCTTGTCATGACTTATTGTATATGAATGTGCCTTGTCTAGGGTGACTTCAAATGAGTACTTAGTGTGAGTAGTAGTATGAGATGCTACTTGTACATTGCACAAGTATGACTTAGAGTTGTCTTAGATGTTGTTCTTAATGTGATGATGTGATTCATGTAATGTTTATGTCTCTTAAATACTTTATTGTGTAAAGGTGGAAAGGATGAATGGTAAGTTCAATTTTGGTGAGCTTAAGGTGGTACCTTAGTGTGGGTGGTGGTATGGGACGCTATCCATACATTGCACAAGGTATAGCTTGAGGGTTACTTAAGATGGAGGCTGAAGGTGAAGGTAAAGGCTTGTATGTGATTTTGTTCAAATGTGAAAATATGACTTGTATGTTGGTTGTGACTTATAATATGCCTCTTTTATAAATGTTCATGAAGTGTTACTAAATGGCATAAAAGCGTAGCTTTCAAACAAAAAGTCCCTTTTAAAGCATGTTTTTGCATGGTCATCATACTTAGTACATTTTTGTGTGCTAACCCATATTTCTTTTATTTTCACTACAAGTGTAGGTTCCGGCAAGTGATTGATTCTAGCTAGGATTTGTAGTGTTTGGATAGAGTTTCCTCCAAGACTTGGTATGTTCTCATGGATTCGAGGACAAGAACTCTTATGTTTCATTTCTCCATGTAATAGACATTTAGTAGTTTGTCGATTGTGAAGGGCCGTGACCCTATCTTGTTAAAGTTTTTTCTAAGATTGCCATGTGAGACTTAGACTTCCACTGTGTCTTTTGAAAGATTTTAATGAGTATTTGAATGTTTTGAATCATATGGTTTTGAATAAAAAGTTTTAATTTCATACTATTTCTATTACCTATGCAATGAATGAGCTATGAGGCTTGTACTAGATCACTTCAGGGTCGAGTACGTCGTGTTACGACTAGGAGTTGCTCTCGCGTCGTGACACCTAGTACCATCGTTTTTTGAGAAAACCTTTCACATCATATATTATTCATGCATAAGTGTGTATATGAAGAAAACCTTTCAACAACACAACAACTAGATCATAATCATATTCACTTCACTCTCAAAGTGTTTTTAAAGTATATACTAAACTTCATAAATCATGCATAATATCATAATTTGCTCTTTCAAGGGTCAAAGCTCATATAAAATAAACATTTCTAGAATTCACTACATTAGACATGGATAATAACATAATACAAGTAACTCAATTACTACAAGTATAAACTCATAATATCTTTCTTTAATCAACAAACTCACATTACCAAAGCATAATTGGGAAATAAGGGGATTTCATGGGTTCTTGGGGATTTCAACCTAAAAACCACAATAAATCATCAATTAAATAATAATATAAAGTAATTAAATCATTAGAATCGTTATTGAAAGGAACCCATGTCTTTGGAATCAAACCCTAGCTTTTAGGGATTTCTATCTTTGAAATTAGGATTTTGAAGGGACTCCATGGATGGATTCTATGCATAGATGAAGAGCTACCGTACCTTAGCAATGAAATCCAATGAATTTGAGACTAAAACCTTGATCCTTGAACCATAGCTCCAAGTTCCTTTTTCTTCTTGATGAGTCCGAGATTTAGACTCATTTAGGGCTTTGTTTATATAGATTTAGTGTCCTCAAATGCTGGATTTGTGCCATAAGCTGATGAAAAATCCTTGATTTTCAGGTACATGGATTGAGGAGCAAAGCTAGGACACAAACCTGCAAAAAGGAACAAAACAAACTAGAGGATTGAAGAAAGGAAAGTCTGGTGATCGCCAAAAGCATTTGGCGAATCTTTGAATGGCTAGTTCTACCACCTAAAGTTCCATTGTGCAAGCCCCGAGGGAAAAAACCAAATCGGCGACAAGAAGGAGCAGTCGGCGCATCGCCGAGTAGTTCCATAATGAAGTGATAGATTGCCTAAAGTTACAGAACCCAAGGATGCCGAATGACAAGGTGAAAAGACGATGGAAGAGATTAAAGGGCTACTCATGGAGTGGTTCGGCGAGCCCGACTTACTTCACCGAATGACTATTCACAGCACATTTTTGGCGACTATAAATACATTTTTTAACATTTAGTTTAGTTTCAAGTAATCTTTTGAAGGAATCTGTATTTTATTTTTATCATCTTTGAGACAGTTTTCTCTAGAGTTTTCCTTAGCTTTAAAGGATTGAGGAAATTCACTTTTGAGATTTTGGAACTGGGTCTTTGAGATTCATCAAATTGGAGCATTGTAAAGACGAAATCACTCTAAGCCTATGGTATGGAGTACTAACTGTACTTGAAGTTACTTTTGAGTGTGAGTGTTGAATGAATCCTTGTACTCAAATTCATATTTATTGTGTGAAAAAGGGATTTCGTTTGAGGTAAGGGCACTAGTTACATTGTCAAAAAGTTGGTACCTTGGTGATAGTAAAACAATGTATGTTGTGTGTTGGTTGGTCGATCTTTGTCATGTTTTGATCCGCACAAGTTAGCATGTTGAGTTTGAGAGAAGAGATTTGCACTCGGGAAGAGAGTCGGGGTAGAAAGCCAAGTGATTGCTTGTGCTTGACATGCTTGCTTCTATACAAGTGTCGTTTAGAGTCTTAGTGCGTCGCTTGAGGACAAACAACAAATTTAAGTTGAGGGTGTTGATTTACCATGAGTTTACGACATTTTTAATACATTTCACTTAAGAGTTGTGTGTGTATAGGGCCTTTTTGTATTGGATTTTATGTGTTTTTATCATGTTTTGCAGGAAAGATGTTTAGGCGCAGAAGTAAGGAGACGACTGAAAGAAATGCAGAAAAGGGCATCTAAGGAGGTGATCTACGAACCGTAGGTCCATTAACGCTCCGTAGATGGTGATCGTAGATCAGCAAGCAAGGCATGGTAGGCAAATCAGGGAAATCTGACTAAGTGTCGAACCACAGTGGCCATTGACGGTCCGTAAATAGATCTATGGACCGTACTGCTGATCCGTAGTATGATACTGCGAGGGTTCCAGTACCTGATATTTGAAGATTTTAAGTGTGGAGCTACGGAGAGGGATCGACGGACCGTAGATCGATCTACGGTCCGTACTGGGGTTCCGTTGTTTGCTTCAGAGAAGCTGATTTTTGGAAGCTGAAATATTTTCTAAGTCCTGGCTGATGAAAGGGACTCACGGACCGTAGATCCATTGACGGTCCGTGAGTCAGTCTCGTGGAATGAAGACGCATGCCTGAACAAACTTTCCTTATTTTGTTTCCCTTTTAATTTAGGACTTGTTTTCTATAAATAGGGTATGTAAACCTCGTTTTTGAGGGGTTAGACTTTATTACTTTTATTCTAGTTTTTGGCTTCGGAGATTAACTTGCAAACCTAGCAAATCTTGATTTCCTAAGTTGGTTTTGAAGATTTTGGTATTGAAATTCAAGTTGAAATTTCGGGTTTGTTATTCTCAATTACCTAAGTTCATAATTCTTTCATCTAAAATAATGAATTATGTTCATATGATTATTGGTAACTAAACTCCACAACTAGAGTTGTGGGAACCATGAGCGATTAACAAAGTATGAATACTAAATAAGCAATTCTTGAATAGTGTTTTGCATGCATTGATAATTCTTTCGTTTAAAAGTCTTAATAACGGTGTGCAACGTTAGAACTCACCTTGTTGCTACTTGCCGAACCAAGGAGGTAATCAACAAGAAAAGAATTATCAACATAAATTTATTGTGATACTATCTAATAGTCTAGTGTCGATTGGTTCGAAGTAATAACTAAGCCAAACATCGATGTGATGTCTAATATGAGGTAAATGTAAAGGTTAGTAAATTATACACACGTAGCCGGACCAAGGTGCGGGGTGAAATTCTCTAGATGCTGGACCAAGGAATTAGAGATACCTAGCTTATCACTTTGCATGTAGTACACTAGGAAAGGATTGCTATTACTAGGATTACTGCCTTATGAGCTTGTGGGGAATACGTATACCCTAGTTAATTCTCTCATCTTGATAAACAACCAAAATTGACTTTTGTTTACTAATTACTTACTGAATTCTTACAATTTGTTTCACAAATTCGCCCCCCTTTAATTATTTGTTTTTGGAAGTAATTTGACTAAACGAATATAATTGTTGGTTAAAGTTAAGTCTAAACCATTTTTCTCGTGGGATCGACCCCAACCTACAAGTTGGGTTCTGTACTTGATAACGACCGCTTAAGCTTCTTTAGGGAGGTGTAATAATGATGAACCTGATGAGGGACCTAGTCCGGTAGACAATGCTGAATAAAGATGATGCAGATCAAACTGATAATGTGAATTGTGAAGATGAGAATGAAGAAGTTGATCAAGCTTAGTTTGAAAGAAGCAAAGTGTGACACTCGGTTCCCAGACTAGCTGACAGATTGTCCAAATTCCTCTTCAAGAATGGTTTCAAAAGAGGTAAAATTGACAAAATCATCTCTTTGAAATCACAAGGAAAGGAATTGCTGATTATTCAAGTATATATCGATGATGTCATCTTTGAAGCAATCTTTGAGGTGTTGTGTGAAAGTTTTGTTGCACTCATGAGTAGTGAGTTCTGGAGTGAGCATGATAAGATAATTAGATTTCTTCTTGGAGCTACAAATCAAGAAAACTTCTAAAGGTACCTTCGTTAGTCGAGAAAAGTACAACAAGTTGCTAAGAAGTTTCATATTATGGACGCCAAGACAATTGACACTCCCATGGGGACCAACTCGAAGCCGGATGCTGATGGATCTGGTTCAGATGTAAATGATACAAGTGTTAGTATTTATGCCAGATTCCAAGCTTTTCCAGCAAAATCACATTTGAAGGCTGCATAGAAAGAGCAGGAATGACTCAGTTTCTGGGATCATTATCTCATTCATGGGGGAATAAAATGCAAGATTTTGTTGCTCTTTCAACAACTGAGGAAAGGTATGTAGCAGATGCAGGCTAGTATGCTCAACTCCGGTGGATCAAACAGCAGCGTGAAGTTCTTAGGGTTGTTACTCTGACTATCCCTCTCTTATGTGCTCTCACGAGTACATTCACTATGGCTAAGAACTCAGTCCACCATAAAAGGTCTAAGCATATTGATGTGAGACATCACTTTCTGAGGGATCATGTTGAGAAAGGAAATATCAGCTTGTAATTTTGTAAGATCAAAGATCAAATCGCAAATATCTTCACAAAAGCTCTGACAAGGGACCTGGTCAAGATAAACAAATTGAAGTTGGGGATGCTGAAACTGGACTAAATGGATCTTGTCTGAAGCAATCAACCCTCTCATGACTATGAAAAGGGAGTAGGTATCCTTGTTTTTCAGTTATGTATGTTTTAGCAAATTCAGTCTTATACATTTTGTAGGTATACACACATGGAAGACTTGCTGAAGGAAAAGGAAGGTCACGACAAATCTAGGCAATCACATTCAAACTATCGAGAGAGACCCGATCCGTTGTCACGACCCAAGAGTACCCCCCTAGATGTGACACGGCGTACAAGACTCCGAAAAGTCTCATACAACCCTCATAGCATATAATAACATAATATAATAGAAAATGGTGTGGCAATTTAAAACTTTTCCTTTTACAATCGAAGTCTTTTATAAAAACAAGCGGAAGTCTACACTTTGTCTCAACCCATCTATAACCATTAAGACTAAAATTTTGGAACGCAGCCCATACAAAAGCTCTAAACATAAAAAAAAAATTAAATGTAAAGGACATGGTGGTCAAGCCCTCGAATACTATGAGGACTCACCATAACTTCTCTTCTTGATCTACTATGAACCTATCCACGAGGATGGAAGTCGATATCGCCAAACCCTACACTTGTGAAAAATGTAGAAAATATGTGTTAGTACAAAAATGCAGCAAGTATGATAGCCATGCATAAAAACCTTTTAAAAAATGCAAAAAGGGATATTTTAGATGAACGCATGAACTTTGCTAGTTTAAACCATCATTTTAAAAATAGTGTGAAACACAAGTCATAAGCATAAGGGACATCATGGTAAGACATAGACTATAACATGGTAGATAACAATCACAACTAGTGAGCATAAGAAATACCATTAGGGACATATACATAGTTAATACAATCTAGTTTTAGCATGACATGAGACAAACACTTCATGAGCCACCTCAAGGCAAGCTTCTGCAATGCATGGATAAGATCCCATAATCCCACCCATACTAAGCAAGTCACTTTAGATTCTCATTCATGTTTACCATCTTTTAATCTCATCCTTAGCCTATTTCTCGTAGACAAGAAAACATTTAGTATTAGTCAACCATATAAAGGAAAGCAACTCATACCAACAATCCAAGTTAGCATACAACATTACAAGTAGCTTTCACATCAAATGCAATTTCCATTTAGTCACAAGCACATTCATTACATGAGTCATCATGACAAAAGAGGAACCTACCATAACTACCTTGAAAACTTACTTGTGCAATGCATGAATAAGAGCCCATACTCTCATCCATGCTAAACCAGGCTTCTTGAGTAGCCATAGTTCATCCTAGACTTGACCTTGTGGGAATTAACCTTAACTGACATAGACCATGTGAGATTAACATGGAATCTGGTGTCCTTCCCCACACTGAAAAGAGGTGTCCTACTTGCCTAAGGTAGAACTAACATGTATTAGCTTTTAGGTGTATCCAATAGCTAAATATCCTACGGGGGCACGTAGTTAAAGGATAAGGAAATTGCTAATAGAGACACAGACTCAACTCTGGTAGAAGGTCTCCATCTCATGAGATTCCTGCTTTGGGAACCTGGACTCAACTAGGGTAGAAGGAACCCATTTGGAAAGCCGGACTCAACTGGTGTATAGGTCTTCATTGGGAAGCCGGACTCAACATGCGTAGAAGCTTCCATCTCATATTCATATCCACTTGGTGCTAGGCATAATTCCCATTTAGTTCATTTTTTATGGAAGAATTATTTGACACTCAATCCAACATGGTTCATGAGATAGCTTATAGATTCATTTTAGGTGAGAATTGCCTTTCAACCTAGAATCTTCATTTATCTGCGAAACCTTTCACATCATGTCAATTATGTGTTCATGAGAATAGCCTTTCAATTAACACAATAACATGGTCAATATTCATGGAATTATGCATAAGTGTGTATGTGAGAATGAACTTTCAACAACACAACAATTAGATTATAATAATGTTCATAAAGTATACACATGGAGCCCACAATTAGGCATAATTCTCATGTTTTACCCCTCTTGGGTAAAGGATCAAATTCAACTAATCACATCTAGAATTACTACATTAAACATGGAAGATAATATGATTCAAATAACTCAACTATTACAACATAATCTCATGATATTTATCCTTTTACAATTCACCCACATCACAAAGTCATAAATTGGAGATATAGGGGTTTCATGGGTTTTTTGGGGGAAATTCAACATAAAAAGCAACAGAAGTCCTCAATTCATACATAATTCAAGTAATCAATACATTACATTCATGATTCTATAACATTGTACTTGCATCAATCAATACCCACACTTTAAGATCCAATTTGGAAGAATTGGGGGAATTCATGGATTCTTGAGGAATTCGTCTTAAAAACACTAATTAATCATCAATTGATCATAACATAAAGCAATTAAACCATTAGAAATGTTTTTGAAGTGAATCCATGACGTGGAGTAAACCCTAGCTTTCTAGGTAAAGTTACAAGTTTGAAATTGAGTTTGGAGGGACTTCATGGATGAAAACTATCCATGGATAAAAGACTATCATACCTTAGATGAAGAAATCTAAAAAATTTGTGTAAAAAAGCCTCCTTCTTCAAGCCCTAACTTGATCTTCTTCTTCTTTCTTGGAGTTCTAAAGAGAAGATTTTAGGGGTAAAGTTGGTTATTATTTTGGGTTTGGGATTTATGAAGTATAAGGGTTAGTTAATGGCTTAAAATCCCTTATATAGGTCTATTAAAACAATATAAAATGACCCTACATTAAACTAACTAAAAAGGAAATTACCTAACTAACCCTAACTTTTGGCCGACTTTGGGCAGTTTGCAGGACCCCATCCACGACCCCCACCTATGGGGAGTGGATAGACCCACAGACTGTATTGGTCCTTCGTGGGTTGAGGTCTGCAGCTTCTCCATTTGGCCTTTGACCCATGAACCACTTCCACGGAGCGTGGACCGCCCTACGGGGCATAGGTGCCCTCCGTGGTTCACTGTTTTGGGCAGTTTTGGGGTAGCTTGGAGGTTAGGCTTTACGGTCCTCCTCAAGGACTCTTAGTTGGTCCTTGGGGAGTCGTACCTTGATGTTTAACCCCTAAACCCCTCATCCTAAGTACAGGAAGACATTTTACGATTCTAACCCACACATTAAACTCTAAAACTCTGACGTAAGGTTCTAGTTTCACCTACTAGTTTTTCGGGTGTAACATTATCTCCCCCTCGGGAACATTCATCCTCGAATGACAATCTAGACACCTTAAGGAATCAAAGACTCAAGACTAGCATCCCATCATGCATGAAACATCTAAATAATGCACAATTCAAATGAGGTTACATCAACTCCATCTCGACATGTTCAATGCAACACAAAGAAGTAGGAACTACATCTAACAATCCATTAGACATGAAAATTTCAACATTTCTCATATTGTTGGAGGAATTACCTTCTCCAAGCTTTAAAGAATTCTCAACACAACAGCAAGGAGTCAATATGCAATTACTCTCAAAAGCACATTAAAGCATATTTATCAACACATCTCATGAAGTCAAATAGGCAATTCATACTTAATGCACAACAACATGAGTAACTTAAATCGTAAAAAACTCATTTTCTTACTAAACATGGATTTTATAAGGAACATACAATTCATAAGGAAATCATGGAAAACATACAACATCCAAGACTCCCCAATCATGAAACAAGTCAGGGGAAACTTATCCTCGCAATCTAAAGGAGGAATAGAAAGAAGAGATAAGGATATCGGGACATCTCATTGGCCCTTGGCCTCCCAAGTAGCACCCTCACCTACAACCCTCACTCAAAAATCACTCATTCACTTCTTCATGAAAGCAATTTCCTCAGTCTTCTATTTATCAACTTGCCAGTCTAAGACCTCTACCGGAACTTCTAAATTAGAGAGGTTCTCATTTAACCACTCTTGCTCACAAGAAACCTTAACAACACCACTCAAGATCTCATATGAGCCTACCAAACCGGGACTAAACTTCTCAAACTCACTACACCTCTCAAGGTGAGAATTTCAAGCCAATCCAAATCATGAACATCTAGAACACTCAATGACCTTGCTATCTAAGCACATTATCTCCCCCTGGTAGTAAGCCTATATGGTCTTTTCTAAGCACCATTTCTTTCACTCTAAGGTTGGCCCAAGTTATCACTAATCCTTCACACAAGATGATTCTAAACCATGGAGAATCACACTTCTACCCTCTTTTAAAGGAGTCTACTCACTCAACACCTCCAGGCATCAGTCAAACACCCTATTCATCAAATCCTCCAACACACCCTAAAACTCATCATGACTAAGTTGAGTTCTACCATCAAACACATATAACCATAATTCAACCCATTTATACCAAATGATATCATCTAAATCTATCATATCAAGTCCCATCTAGTCACACAGCCATAATTGGTATCACTACAAACCTTTTCTCCCTCAATCCTTGTAGCATGAGCCCTTCAAATGGTCATATCCTAAAGACATTGGATAAGGAGTAGGAGAGAGATCTTATAGAGTTAAACTCTATGCACGACTTAGAGAATGACTAAGTGAGATTTCCTAACATCCAATAGCCTCCTATTCATAAATTTGGCTCGCTTCACATTATGAATAAGGCTCTACTATTGTAATGCCCCGGAAACTAGTAAGTTGAACTAGCAACTTCTAGATCTTTTCGGAAGAGTTTTAGAGTGTGGTATGAGGATTAAAAGTTGTAAAAATGATTCCCATATATAGAATAGGGGTTTAAGGATTAGGACGTCAAGGTACAACCCCCCAAGGACCACCCAAGGGGTCCTTGAGGAAGACCCTCAAAAGAGCCCCAAAACTGCCAAAAATGCAGGCCACCTACTTGCCGTAGGTGGACCCATGCCCCGTAGGTTGGGGTTGTGGGTCAAGACCTGCAAAGGCCTGAAAAGTTGAGCCTCTGAATCCCACCTACAACTTTCAAGTACGGGCAGTAGACCCATTCACAGTCCGTGGATTAGTGGGGCGTAGTTCAAGACAGTTTTCATGTTTTAGTTTTAAGTGAGGTATTTAGGGGTTAAGTTAGTAATTAATTAGGAGTTAAGGGAGGTCGGTTAGTTAGGTATTTAACCACCTATAAATACCTAATAGACCCCTAAACTAATTCATTTAACTCATTCATCTAAGAACCCCTAATTCTCTCCAAAAATCCTCTCTCTAGAAGTGAAGAAGAAGAAGAGGAGAAGAGATGAGGGAAGATTTTCCTCCATTTATGAGATCTTTGATTAGGGATTTGAATTAAGGTATGTTATATTATTCATCTATGGGTCCTTCCATCCATAGAACCCCCTAGGTTTTCCCCCCAATTATGAAGTTAAAAACCCAATTGTAGCTATGGTTCTTCTTACATTGTGGGTAGGGTTTGGGTATGATTCCAATCTAGTGGATAATACCTAATTATGATTGTATTAGCATTGAATTGTGATTATATGATGAATTTATGTGATTTCTATGGTAAACCCTAGTCTAAATTGATGAATGTGATATTTCTGGATTAGAGGTGAAATTGAAGGTTCAAAGGTGATCTTCCTAAATCAATGTCACGAGTAGCAATGTTTCACGGTTAGGAACACATAATCATGAATTGAATTAGACTTTATTGAATATGAATGATCATGACTTGTAAAGATGAGTTTCAACCTTTATTAATCAATTAAGACTAGAATCACCTACCAATAGAGGATATGGTTGAATTACCTTGAAATCTAGGTATGATGACGAGATTAAGAAACAAAGCTTGAAGTAGGGTTTGTAGTGATCAATGTCTTTGTGGTTAAAGTCAATACGATGTGATTTTGTCGTGTATTGCTTCTCTCTTACACACTTAGGAATAAAGATGCTAGGAGATCCAAGGTTCTCTCACATAAAATGATTATAGGTTAGCTTAATAACCTAAAATGAATGAAAGATTGTTAGTCTAGAATAGCTTGAAGTTGTGACATATGTTCCCTTCTTGTATAGCTTGGCCTAGTAGGATAAGACCAAGATTGATAGCTTAGGATGGAGGATCTATACTCTCCTAAGGGATAGCTTGACTTGGCATTGTAAAATGCATTTCATGGTAGCATGATTTAGGAGTAGTCATGGTAGCCTAGGATTGAGGATTTGTACTCTCCGATGGGTAGCTTGAACTAGCATTATTAGCATGCCTTCATGGTAGGATGACTTGGTTTGGCCAAGAAAATTTCATGGTATCTTTAGGAGTGAAGACTTATACTCTCCTAAGGATAGCTTAGGATTGAGGATCCAAACTCTCCTAAGGGTAACTTGAATTTGTATCATAGTATACTTGTGAGGGTAGGGTAACTTGACTTTGCATTGTAAGATACATTTGAAGGGTAGCTTGAGTTAGTGTTAGTCATGGTAGCTTGAGATTGAGGACTTATACTCTCCTAAGGGTTGCTTAGGATTAAGAATCATACTCTCCTAAGGATAGCTTGAATTTCTATCATAGTATACTTGTGAGGGTAGGATGACTTAGTTGGACTTGGACTATTTCATGGTAGCTAGGATAGGACACTTGTACCTTTCCTAGAGTAGCTTGGACTTGCATGTTAGTGTGTCTTCCAAGGTAGTTAGCTTAGCCTAATATAGTTATGTTAGTGAGATGATAGCATGGTCTAGCCTATTAGGGGGTTATTCCTTGGTAGCCTTGAATTGAGAAATAGAGTTCATTCATGGGTTATGACTTGTCTAGTACTAAATAGAGAAGTACGTTATATGAATAGGGGAAAATAGAATAGAGGGACTAGTCCCCAACTAGTGAACATTCATGATAGTCTAAAGGGGTACTTAGTGTGGGTAGTAGTATGGGAATCTATACATACATTGCACAAGTATGACTTGAGGTTAGTTATGAAGAGTTCTCTTAGATAGTATAGACTTAGCTTGGGTTGTTTCCATAGTTACCTTCCAAGATATGATTGAATAAATGTGATAATTCCCTTTTCTACATGAAGTAAGCCAATAGTAAGAGACCAAAGGAGAGTGAATACGACTAGGATGACTTCAAGGTTATGCTTGGTGTGAAAGGTAGTATGGGATACCTTTCATGCATTAAAGAAGTGTGCTTTGAGGTTACTTAGAATTATGGTGCCCTTATGGTATAGAAGTTTAGAGACTTCACCATGTATATAGGCCATGATTAAGATGACCAATAAGGGATACTTGGCTTGGGTGGTATGATGGGATGCTATTCATGCTTTGCACTTGTATGCTTTTGAGGTTACTTGCGAATGGTTCTATTATGGTATTGATGACTAAGAGTCAATTATGCTTATTATGATTATGACTTATCTTCTCTGCTCATTAACTATGTCTTATGTTGACTTATGATTATATGATGCTTATGTTCGAGATTATGCTATGACTATGTTATTATTTCTTATGCTTATGTCTTATGTTGACTAACCATTTTGAGTTGCTCTTATGATGTTGTGCTAGCTATCATACTTGGTACATTTTGTACTAACACATACTTTACCTACATTCTAATCAAATGTAGGGTTTCGAGATTGAGTGCTACTCTCGGAGATAGGTTTCTAGAAGTTGCAAGGAGTTGAAGATATTGGTGAGTCCTGGTAGCTTCGAGGACAACAACCACATTTCCTTTATATATTTTATTTTGCATGTTGATACTATTGTATTGGCTGTGTCCGAGGAGTTTATTCTAAAAGTTTTATTAGATGCTTTGAGACAAAGTATAGAAAGACTTCTGCTTGTTTTTATGAAAATGACTTCGATTGTAAAAGTTTTAAATTTTCCCGTATTTTTCTATTATCCTATGTTATGATATGCTAAGGGCTTGTGTGAAACCCCTTCGGGGTCAAGTACGCCATGTTACATCTAGGAGGTACCCCTTGGTCGTGACAAACTTGGTAATCAGAGCATAAGGTTTAGAATAGTTATATGATTGTCTCAAACCACGTCTAGTAGAGTTTTGTTCGTAAGTGTGAAGCGCGCCACATTTATGAATAGGAGGATATTGGATGCTTGAGAAATCTTACTTCTTCATTCTCTAAGTCGTGCCATAGAGTTTGGCTGTCGTAGGCCCTTATTCTAATCCATTCCCATTATTTTTTAGGGTATGGCTAATGCAAGGGAAAATGCTAGGAGAAAAGAGGAAGGCAATGTGAAGCAAGAGGTTCCTCCCCAAGTTCCACATCAAACTCCTCCTCAAGCTCTTATTGATCCTCTGAATACGACTAACGTGGATATTAGGTCGGCTTTGCTAGCATTGAACCAAGCCATGACGGTTCAAGCTCGAGCCGTTACAACTCAAGCTCAAGATATGACGGCCCAAGCCAACAGGGAGGCAGTGGCCCCGGCTAACCCAATAAGGGGGATGGATGATTTTAGGGTAAGAGAGTTTTTGAGGATGAATCCTCCAGAGTTTAGTGGCTCCAAGGTGGAGGAAGATCCTAATTGGTTCATAGAGGTGGTTTATAAGGTTTTAGCTATCATGGGAGTGAGTACGGTAGAAAAAGCAGAAGTAGCCGCCTACCAATTGAAGGATGTGGCTCAAATATGGTATGAGAAATGGAATGATAGTAGGTCGGTAGAGGCGGGTCCCATAGATTGGGAGATGTTTAAGGAGGCATTTCTAGATAGGTTCTTTCCCCGGGAGTTGAGGGAAGCCAAGGTGGGAGAAGTCATCAACCTCAAACAAGGTAGTATGAGTGTTAAAGAGTATTCCTTGAAATTTACTGTAATGTCTAAGTATGCCCCATCTATGGTAGCAAGTCCGAGGGATATGATGAATAGGTGTGTGACGGGGTGTCCAAAATAGTGTCAAAAGAATGTCGTACGGCAATGCTCAATGATGAATGGATATCTCACGTCTTATGATTTATGCTCAACAAATGGAGGAAGAAAAACTTGAAGAGGAAAAATCTAGATAGAAAAAGAGGTCTAGGATGGATAATGATAAGTCCTTTCATGATAGGTCCGATAGACATGGTCATTCTAGGAATCAACAAAATTTTTCCAGACAAGGCTTTTCTAATGCTCCTAAGAATAAGGATGAGAGGGTGTCTACCCCTAGGCCACAAGGGATAAGTAATGAGTCCCTATGGCCCTCTTGTGCTAGGTGTGGTAAGAGGCATGAGGGTAGGTGTTTAGCCGATAGAGAGGGTTGCTTTAGTTGTGGTGATAGTGGCCACATGATGAAAGATTGCCCTAAGGCAAAGGTTACAAGAAGAGAGGGCAAGCAAGCTGCCTCTAGTAGTGGGGATGTGGAGCCTAAAAAGAAGAACATGTTTTTTGCTCTCAAATCTAGAGAAGATCAAGAGTGATCTCCTCATGTCCCTTCTGGTATGTGTTTTATGCTTTAGTAAATTTCCTGATTTCTTGTCTTTGGTGACTTGTTATGTTGGACTTTGAAGTTGTTTTAGCATATATGATGTTTAGAAAAGTTTGTATAGGCTTACTCCCAAGGGGGAGATAGTGTGCCTACCTAGTAGGGTTATTATGTGCTTTATGTGTTGCCATGATTTCTTTATATGCATGTTCATGAAATTCCCTAGGTCTTGTTAGAAATGACTTATATGTATTATTTTCCTAATGTTGTAGTGCATTTGAGTAGAGTTGCATATAGACTTCATGAGATGAATTAATGAGCATGCCTTAGTTTTTGGAGTTGAAAGATTTATCCTTGAATAGATGCTTTTTAAAGAGTAATTTGCATGTATGCTCCATGTGTGTGTGTGTTTAGCATGTTTTAGCAAGGAGATGTTAATCCCTCCTTGAAAATGAGTAGATATAGAATTTCATGCATTTTTGGGTTGGTAGAAGTAGTTCCTACTCCCATATGTTGCATTGAATGTGTTTAGCTTGGAATCAAAGTTTTCTTCCTTGGTTATGTGCATTAGATGTAGATAATGCATAATGGGCAGCTAGTATAGAGTCGTGACTTCAAGAAGTGTTTAGAATCGTCATTTGAGGACGAATGATCCCAAGGGGGAGATATTGTAATGCCACGGAAACTAGTAAGCCAAACTAGCAAGTTCTAGAGCTTTTCGTAAGCTTCTTGGAGTGTGGTATGAGGATTAAAAGTTGTAAAAGCGATTCCCGTACTTATAATAGGTGTTTAATGGTTAGACCCCCCAAGGACAACCCAAGGGGTACTTGGGGAATACCCTCAAAACAGCCCCAAAACTGCCAAAATTGCAGGCCACCTACGATTGGCCACCTACTGGCCATAGGTAGACCCACGCCCCGTAGGTGGGGTTCGTGGTCCAAGGCCTGCAAAGTTGAGCCTCTGAACCCCACCTACGACTTGCCATTACGGGCAGTAGACCCATCCACGGTCTGTGGATAGGTGGGGCGTAGGTCAAGAGAGTTTTCATGTTTTAGTTTTAAGTGAGGTGTTTAGGGGTTAAGTTAGTAATTAATTAGGGGTTAAGGGAGGTCGGTTATTAGTTATTTAACCACCTATAATTACCTAATAGAACCCTAAACTAATTCATTTAACTCATTCATCTAAGAACCCAAATTCTCTCCAAAACTCCTCTCTCTAGAAGTGAAGAAGAAGAAGAAGAAGAAGAAGAAGAGAGAAGAGGGCATATTTTTCTCCATTGAAGAGAGCTTGTTTAGGGATTTGAATTAAGGTATATTAGATTATTCATATATGGGTATTTCCACCAATAGAACCCCTAGGTGTTCCCCCAATTGTGAAGTTAATAACCAATTCTAGCTAGGGTTCTTCTTACATTGTGGGTAGGGTTTAGGTATAATTCAAATCTAGTGGATAATACCTAATTATGATTGTATTAGCATTGAATTATGATTATATGATGATTTTATGTGATTTATATGGTAAACCCTAGTCTAAATTTATAAATGTGATATTTGTGGGTTTATGCCATTAAAGGTGAAATTGAAGGTTCAAAGGTTATCTTCCTAAATCAATGTCATGAGTAGAAATGGTTCAAGGTTAGGAACACATAATCATAAATTGAACTAGAATTTATTGAATATGAATGATCATGACTTGTAAAGATGAGTTTCAACCTTTATGAAACTATTATGACTGGAATCACCTACTAATGAAGGATGTGATTGAATTACCTCAAAATCTAGGTATGATGATGAGATTAAGAAAGAAAGCTTGAAGTAGGGCTTGTAGTCATCAATGTTAGGGCTTTGGGGGTAAAGTCAATACTATGTGATTTTGTTTTGTATTGCTTCTCTCATACACACTTAGGCATAAAGATGCAAGGAGATCCAAGGTTCTCTCACGTAGAATGATTCTAGGTTGGCTTAATAACCTAAAATAAATCAAAGCTTGTTAGTCTACAGTAGCTTGAAGTTGTGACATATGGTCCTTTCATGTATAGCTTGGCATAGTAGGATAAGACCAACATTGATAGCTTAGGATGCAGTATCTATACTTTCCTAAGGGATAGCTTGACTTGGCATTGAAAAATGAATTTCATGGTTGCTTGAGTTAGGAGTATTCATGGTAGCCTAGGATTAAGGATTTATACTCTCCTATGGGTAGCTTGAACTAGCATTATTAGGATGCCTTCATGGTAGCATGACTTGGTTTGGCCAAGATAATTTCATGGTAGCTTTAGGATTGAGAATTTATATTCTCCTAAAGATAGCTAGTATTGAGGATCCATACTCTCCTAAGGGTAGCTTTACTTTTCATTGTAAGATTCATTTTAAGGGTATCTTGAGTTAGAGTTAGTGATGGTAGCTTGGGATTGAGGACTTATACTCTCCTAAGGGTAGCTTAGGATTGAGAATCATACTCTCCTAAGGATAGCTTACATTTGTATCATAGTATACTTGTGAAGGTAGCATGCCTTAGTTGGTCTAGGACTATTTCATGGTAGCTAGGATAGGACACTTGTACCTTTCCTAGAGTAGCTTGGACTTGCATGTTAGTGTGTCTTCCAAGGTAGTTAGCTTAGCCTAATATAGTTATGTTAGTTAGATGATAGCATGGTCTAGCCTATTAGGGGGTTATTCCTTGGTAGCCTTGAATTGAGAAATAGAGTTCATTCATGGGTTGTGACTTGCCTAGTACTAAATAGAGAAGTACCTTATATGAATAGAGGCAAATAGAATAGAGGGACTAGTCCCAAACTAGTGAACATTCATGATAGTCTAAAGGGGTAGTTAGTGTGGGTAGTAGTATGGGATACTACCCATAGATTGCACAAGTATGACTTGAGGCTAGTTATGAAGGGTTCTCTTAGATAGTATAGACTTAGCTTGGGTTGTTGCCATAGTTGACTTCCAAGATATGATTGACTAAAGGTGATAGTTCCCTTATCTACATGAAGTAAGCCAATAGTAATACCAAAGGAGGGTGAATATGACTACGATGACTTCAAGGTTATGTTTAGTTTGAAAGGTAGTATGGGATGCCTCTCATGCATTGCAGAAGTGTGCTTTGAGGTTACTTAGAAGTGTGGTGCCCCTGTGGTATAGAATTTTAGAGACTTGACCATGTATATAGATCATGGTTAAGATGACCAAAAAGGGATACTTGGCTTAGGTGGTATTATGGGATGCTATTAATGCTTTGCACCGGTATTATGGTATAGATGACTAAGAGTCAATTATGCTTATTATGATTATGACTTATCTCCTATGCTCATTAACTATGTCTTATGTTGACTTATGATTATTTGAAGCTTATGTTGGAGATTATGCTATGACTATGTTGTTATCTCTTATGATTATGTCTTGTGTTGACTAACCATTTTGAGATGCTCTTATGATGTTGTGCTAGCTATCTTACTTGGTACATTTTCTACTAACGCATACTTTGCCTACATTATAATCAAATGTAGGGTTTGTTGATTGAGTGCTACTTTTGGTGATAGGTTTCTAGAAGTTGCAAGGAATTGAAGTTCTTGGTGAGTCCTCATAGCTTCGAGGACAACACCGACATTTCCTTTATGTCGTTTATTTTCATGTTGAGACTATTGTATGGGCTGTGTCCGAAGATTTTATTCTAAAAGTTGTATTTGATGGTTTGAGACAGTATAGAAAGACTTTCGCTTGTTTTTATGAAAATGACTTAGATTGTAAAAGTCTTAAATTTTCCAGTATTTTTCTATTATCTTATATGATGATATGCTAAGGTCTTGTATGAGACCTCTTGGGGTCAAGTACGCCATGTTACGTCTAGGGGGTACCCCTGGGTCGTGACATAGATTTGGTTTGAGACAATCATATAATGATCCAAAAACTTGTGGTCTGATACCATGTTTGTCACAACCCAAGAGTACCCCCTAGCTGTGACACGACGTACAAGACTCCGAAAAGCCTCATACAAGCCTCATATAATATCATAACATAAGATAATAGAAAATGGTGCGGAAATATAAAACTTTTTCTTTTACAATTGAAGTCTTTTATAAAAACAAGCGGAAGTCTACACTTTGTCTCAATCCATCTATAACTATTAAGACTAAAACTTTGGGACGTAGCCCATACAAAAGCTCTGAACATAAAAAAAAAGTAAATGTAAAGGACATGTTGGTCAAGCCCTCGAATACTATGAGGACTCACCATAACTTCTCTTCTTGATCTACTATGAACCTATCCACCAGGATGGAAGTCGATATCGCCAAACCCTACACTTCGTGCAAAATGTAGAAAAAATGAGTTAGTACAAAAATGCACCAAGTATGATAGCCATGCATAAAAACCTTTGAAAGCATGCAAAAAGGGACATTTTAGTTGAATGCAGGCACTTTGCTAGTTTAAACCATAATTTTGAAAATAGTGTGAAAAACAAGTCATAAGCATAAGGGACATCATGATAAAACATAAACTATAACATGGTAGACAACAATCACAACTAGTGAGCATAATAAATACCATTACGGACATATACATAGTCAATACAATTGAGTTTTAGCATGACATAAGAGAAACACTTCATGAGCCACCTCAAGGAAAGCTTGTGCAATACATGATAAGATCCCATAATCCCACCGATACTAAGCAAGTCACTTTAGATCCTCATTCATGTCTACCATCTTTTAATCTCATCCTTAGCCTATTTCTCATAGACAAGGAACCATTCACTTTTAGTCAGCCATATCAAGGAAAGAAACTCATAGCAACAATCCAAGTTAGCATACAACATTACAAGTAGCCTTCATATCAAATGCAATTGCCATTTAGTCACAATCACACTCATTACATGAGTCATCATGACAGAAGAGGAACCTACCATAACTACCTTCAAATCTTACTTGTGCAATGCATGAATAAGAGCCCATACTCCCATCCATGCTAAGCAAGGCTTCTTGAGTAGCCATAGTTCATCCTAGAGTTGACCTTGGGGGAATTAGCCTTAACTGACATAGACCATGTGAGCTTAACATGGAATCCAGTGTCATGCCCCACATCGAAAAGAGGTGTCCTACTTGCCTAAGGTAGAACTAACATGTATTAGCTTTTAGGTGAATCCAATAGCTAAATATCCTACGGGGGCACGTAGTTATGGGATAAGGAGATTGCTACTAGAGACCTAGACTCAACTATGGTAGAAGGTCTCCATCTCATGAGATTCATGCTTTGGGAATCCAGACTCAACTCGGTAGAAGGAATCCATTTGCTAAGCCGGACTCAACTAAGGTAGAAGCTTCCATGTCATATTCATACCCACTCGGTGCTAAGCATAATTCCCATTTAGTTCATTTTTTATGAAAGAATGCTTTGACACTCAATCCAACATGGTTCATGAGATAGCTCATAGATTCATTTTAGGTGAGAATAGCCTTTCAACCTAGAATCTTCATTTATGTGAGAAACCTATCTCGTCATGTTTATTATATGTTCATGAGAATAGCCTTTCAATTAACACAATAACATGGCCAATATTCATGGAATAATCCTGCATAAGTGTGCATGTGAGAATGACCTTTCAACAACACAACAATTAGATTGTAATCATGTTCATAAAGTACACACATGATGCCCACATTTAGGCATAATTCTTATGTTTTACCCCTCTTGGGTCAAGGATCACATTCATCCAATCACATATTGGGTTACTACATTAAATATGGAAGATAATATGATTCATATAACTCAACTATTACAACATAATCTCATGATATTCATCTCATTACAATTACCTCACATCAGAAAGTCATAAATTGGAGATATGGGGGTTTCATAGGTTCTTGAGGGAGATTCAACATCAAAAGTTAAGGAAGTCCTCAATTAATACATAATTCAAGTAATCAATACATTACATTCATAATTCTATAACATTGTACTTGCATCAATCAATACCCACACTTCCAGGTACGCGTCCGTACCAGTGTGGCATTTTTGACCGGTTGCTTCAGGCAACCAAGACTTTAGACATCGGCCTTAGTTGAGATGAGGGCAATGTAGCTGCACCTCGTAGGGAGCCACAGGTTAAAGTGACACAATTAAGAGATGACCTTGTAGTAGATATGGAGCTAATTCAGGGTGATGACACTGCCCCTCCAGCTACTACAGCAGATGAACAGGCTCCTCCAACTCTGGCCGCCAGAAAGGCCCCTAGATCATTTAGATCTACCCATTCTTCTGGTTCCACCACCATCTCTCTAGCCTGAGTCCAGAAACTAGAGACGCAGATGGACACCCTGTTTCAGCATATGAAGCCTTGGATGCAATGGTCCATATCAAAGTCTGAGGCGATGATGGAGCATACGATGGAGCAGAAGTATCAGACCATTTCATAAGAGCTTGGATGCCTTTGAGTTGTCTGTGTTGGAGAGGCCAGCCCTGACCGTTGATGTTTCTACCTTCCAGCAAGAGTTGGCTAGCCTCCGCGCTAATGTTGATGCACTCCTAGCCCCCTAGAGACTAAGCCAGAGTCTACACCTACGTCACCGGTTGATGAGGAGGTGATGACTGCCTTAGTTGGCGATGATATACCGCCACCAGATTCTTCCTGTTCTACTGGGAAGCGCCCCCGCTCTGGTCGTACTTCTGATGATGTTGAGGCCATGAGATTAAAGAAGGAGCGGGAGGCCATGAGGGCGTTGTTACTAGATAAGGAGTTCAGACAGTTGTGGGCCAGGGAGATATGTGTTGGCCCATATAGCAGTTTAAGCACTACCGAGGGTGCTGAGAGTTGATGTGAGCACTACTGAGAGTACTGAGATAGTAGATGGGAGTGCTACTGATGGCGTTTCGAGTACTGATCCAGCAAGTTACGAGAAAACAGACCTACTCGCTTCTTGAGTGGTCTTCGGTGCATATGCGCCAGGGGTTTGCTTCACCCGATCCTTTATTTTTTAATATTTTTGTTCATTGGGGACAATTACACTTTATATTTTTGGGGGTGGGGTAAATGAATTGTGAGTGATAGGGTGAAGTCTGAGTAACCTAACTAATAATCCTCTCTTGGGGTTTTCTTGCATGTGTTCCTTTTCCCCAAGAGTGTTTTAATTTTTGTTGAATCGGCATGTTTAGAAATGTATGTGTAGGAGTAACTAGATAAAATGAAAGCATGATGGCATGAAAAACATGAAAAAACTGATCCATGTCCAAAAATATTGAAATGTGCTAGATCTTTAGGCTTGATAAGTCGAATGTGCTGGATCTCAATGTGACATGATATGAACCACTTTGACCTCATGACTTAAGCTAAGACTTGAACTGGGTAATCGAATAATCTGATAATGAAACAATGGGCCAAGTGAGTGTGAGGAAAGCTTGAATGTTCATACCATGCGTGCCAATCTAGAACTTGCCCTGTTGGTCCTGCTAAGATAATTTAGGCTAGAAGTTAGGAAGTGATCATAGGCCCTTGTTCAAATTAGTCCACTAAAGCCTAAAATGATCCAACCAAATGAAATCAATGTTCCTTTAGATCCAACTATTTGAGCCTAAGATAGACCACTTCTTTCAATTCACCTAACTCACCTTCCCTGAAATAATTGTTTTGTCCCCGATCCCTCCTTGGACATGTGCACCTTGACTTAGGCAAAAAGCCTAAGTTGAGGGTGGCTAATTCAAAAGTTACCTTGATCTTGGCCCTGGTCCAACATCGAATATTGTGCACCTCAACTCATGCTAAACACATAAGTTGAGGGTGGTTGTGAAAAAGTAAACGGAAAGAAAAAGGGTATGAAAAGAGTTGTGTGTTGAAGAGAGAAATTGAAAGGAAAAAAAAAGTGACTTTGTGCAAAAGAAGCAAAAAGATGGTAAACAAAAGTGGTGAAGAAATAAAGAAAAATAATGTGAAAGAAAAAGAAGAAAGTGAAAAATAAGAGCCATAAAGTCAAAGGTCACATTTGTGTTGAAGAGAGTCAAGAGAAAGAAAGTAAAAAGAAAGGATGTCAAAAAAGGGTTGAGAAAAGAGGTAAAAAGTCAATGTAATGTCAAGAAGGGCAGAAAGTCACTAAAAAGTACCCAAATGTACCATACCTGACCATGAGCCTACGTTACAAGCTAAGAAAGTCCTATAGTGATCCTAGCAACTAGTTTGGAAAGTTTAAACAATGAAAATAAGGGCAAGCCTATGGTATTGGGCACTAACTGTACTTGAAGTCACTTCTAAGCGTGAGTGTTGAACGAATTCTAAAACTTGAAAGTCATACCTCTTGTGAGTGAAATAAAGGATTTCTTTTGAAGTGAGGGCACTAGTTACATTATTGTAAAATTGATACCTTGGTGATTGTGAATGGTGTATGTTGTGGTGTCTGTTGGTCGATCGATTTCATGTTTTGATCCGTATGAGTTGGTTTGTTGAGTCTAATAAAGAAGATTTGCACTACGAAAATTGAATGGATTATAATAGCCATGTGATTGCTTGAGTTTGAATAATTGCTTCTACACAAGTGCCGTTTAGAGTTTTAGTGTGTCGCTTGAGGGTGTTGATATACCATGAGTTTACGGTATTTTTGATGCATTTCACTTAAGAGTTGTTTGTGTCTAGGGCCATTTTGTATTAGAAATAATGTTTTATGTGTATGTTTGCAGGAAAGAGGCTTGGACGCGGTTTAGTAAGATGTCATCTGAAATTATGCAGAAGGAGCCACCCACAGATATGGTCCACGGATCGTAGGTCCTTTGACGACCCATCGATGGGTAGGCATAGATGGATCATCAGAGAAGTTTGACCAAGTGTGGAACCATAGAGAAATTGACGGATCGTAGGTCGACCCACGGGCCGTCCTACATATTGTCGAATGGTTTCAGAGAGTTGAAGTTCCAATACCTAATGAAAATGCTAAGTGTGGAGCTATGGAAGAGGACCCACGGACCGTAGGTAGACCTACGATCCATCCTGCATGTCCGTCGTTGATGATCTGAGAGTGAAGCTTTCAGTCTCTGCTTAAAAGTTCTAAGTGTTGACCAACGGAAGGGGACCTACGGACTATAGGTCGACCCACGGTCCATAGGTCGAGTCGTCGATTGATGACACATTCCAGAAGTTTATTTCCTTATTTTGTTTCATTTTTGTTTAGGACATATTTTTCTATAAATAGGGTATGTAAACATCATTTTTGGGGGGTAGATATTATTGTTTACTTTTAGTTCTTGGTATTTTCTTTGGGAATTAACTTGCAAATTTTGACAATTTTATTTTTGAATTTTGGTTTATAAGATTTTCGCTTTGAAATTCAATTGGAGATTTTGGGTTTCATCTACTCTAAACGTAAGTTCATGAATTCTTATTATAAAAACATGAATTGTGTTCTTTCAGGCACGAGTACCTAAATCCACAACTAGGATTGTGGGAACCACGAATAATTAACAACGTATGAATAATAATTAAGTAATTCTTGAATATTGTTTATGCATGTATTGGTAATTCTTTCGCTTAGAAGTCTTTTTAACGAGTACCCGCGTTAGAACTCTCCTTGTTGCTACTTGTCGGACCAAGGAGGTAGTTAATGAGAAAATAATTATCAACAGATATTTTATGGGATGCTATCTAATAGTCTTATGTCAATTGGTGCAAGGGTGAAAACTAAGTCATACATTGATGTGATGTCTAATCTGAGGTAAAGGTGGTTAGTAAAGTATACACACGTAGATGGACCAAGGTGCGTGGTGAAATTCCCTATTTGGAGGACCAATCACTTAGGGATACCTATCTTACAACCTTTGCATGTAAAACACTAGGAAATGATTACTATTATTAGGATTACCACGTTAAGAGCTTATGGGGATCACATACACCCTAGTTTCTCTCTTATATTGATAACTCGAAGTTTAAATCTTGCTAACTTGTTACTTAAAAAACAATCGGTTATTTGCATACAAAACCCCCCTTTTAAATACTTGTTTCGGAAATAAGTTGACTAAATGAATATAATAGTGAGTTAAGTTTAAGTCTGAACCGTATTCCTCGTCGGATCGACCCCAACCTACAAGTTGAGTTCTTTATTTGACGACGATCGCCTATACTTCTTTAATAGAGGTGTAATTTGAGCGTATTATATATAAAAGTGGAGGAGCGAACAGTCTTATTGCATGTTTCCTGCTAGTCGATTTCTTATACTATGTGGTGGGTATCGGGTTGACTGATGAAGCCTACCAGTACGTGTGGTTGTACTGATTCTACTCTTGCTATGACTTTTTGGCATAGTTTGGTTGCAAGGTCAGTGATTGTTTCATAGGTGAAGACGAAGATAAACTCCAAAAGCTTCTATTTTTCCTTCCACGTGGTAGGAGTTGCATCATTGGTTATTTTAATTTCTATTTTGTAATCTTAGAAGCTTTTGTGCTTGTTTAGACGAGATCCCTGGGGGTGTTAATTACTCTACAAGTCTTAATTCAAATTGTTGTTCAAAAACTCTTATTTTATAAAGGTCTTATGAATGTTAATTGTCCTTCAGTTATCTTAATTTTCCGCATTTCCTAAAACTATTTTGGGAATCAAGGGTTCTCCTACTTAGGTGTTAGAGTAGGTGCCTGTATGGCCCGTTGGGGGGTCGTGACAAATCGGTATCAGATCCCAGTTTACCGGTCTCCTAGTACAAGAGAAAAATCTGGAATAGACTCATGCAGATCAGTGTGTTGACGTCCACATCTAATCTTCAGGAAGCTAGGAAGTGTTCCATCCTTTCTCCCCTTTCGTACGAGTTGTCGCTTGTGGAATGGGTTGTGTTCAATTGGTATCGTCGTAGTCCCAGTTGAAGGGACGCAAGCAAAGTAAATTGGAGTTGAGAGGTTCCAATTGGTATCTGGGCTTAAAGGCTATAGAAATGCATGGATTTTCAGTAATGGTCATCTCTGGAACGAACTGAGTAATAATTGAACTTGTCTGTGAGTTGTAACTTTAAACTGTGAATGTGTGCATGTTATTGGTTGAAAATAACTGTTGATGTGAAGGGTGTATTTGCTTGGATTATGTGATATAGTTATGTACCTAATAATTGCTTGAGTTTTGTGATCTTGTTGCCGGAAAGAGAGTCATTACGAAATTCGGTGCAAGGGTCTAGATAGACTACAATGTGATTTGTAACGAATCTCAGCCCTGTCTCCCCTACTTTCCCCTAGTCACCCATGTAGACCCCGTATCGTACATGGGTCAATTCTCGCAAACCTATCAGTACTCAACAATAATAACAATATGTTATCAACCCTTAGCAAGTATTATTAACTGTGAAAAGCAGCATCCATGTGCTTACAAAAAGTAATGAGTAACGAAAAGATAAAATAAAGTATTTTTCAATACAGGCCCAAGAGGGGCAAAAATCCAAATCAGGATCCCTGGGTCTGGGAGGTATCGTCATCAGAGTCTAGGTCCTCCGGGGGTACCAGGCAAGTCATGGCCTAGTCCATAAAGATAAAATGCTGAAAGTTTCCTTTATCGACTCGGGGAACCTCCTGTATGAGGACAACACAAGAGAACATGACCTTCAAGGTCTTCCACATCCAGACCATTAGATGATCCCTCTCCAAACCCTTTCTCCTCTCCTAGCGCAATTCACGATGGAGCATATCAACCTCCAGTGTAGTGCTGGGTGGAACCGGAATGGTGCTAGCAAAGGAATGTCCCAACCTCTTTCGGACGGCCACCAGGTCCTCCACTTGTGCACCTGAGAGTGGGGGCTGGGACCCGGTGGGAAGAGTGTCGTCGCTTGCACCGTCTTCACCTCCCTCATCATCCACCTCCGCTGCCGCCTGACTGCTGCCAGCCCTGTTCGTCCTCCTCTTCTTTCCCCTAGAGGTAGAACCCTGCCTAATCAAAAGAGGGTGAAAATGGGGATCCATAGGAAGTACCTCATCGGTGTCCAAGAGTGGCACCCCCCCCCCCGTTTGCACATGGCAGTCACTAGTCTAGGAAGGAAAAACGCCTTCTTGTTGCCCCGGTAGAATACCTTCCACTCTAAAATGATCTGCGCGCTAATATTTAGACCGATTCCCTTTATAACACACGCCAGCACTAGAGCTCGTGGGGAAGTCACATCTGTGTGATTACCCAAACGGGCAGATCCTCCTGGTAACCAAGTGTAGCCATCTCTTAGAATCCGATGACCAGTAAGTGATGGTGATGCCCACTGTAGTGTCCCATTAAACATGATCTCGGTGCGCAAGCTCCACAAGTGTGTCCTTCAACCAGCCTAAATTCATCTCCTGCAGCTTCTCCTCGTACTTCCCATTAGGGGACCTCTGGCAGCTCAAGCACCTTTTTGATAAATTGAGTGTTCAGAGGGATGTTGACTCCCCAGATGTGGATGGTAAGGTGAGGATCGTCACAGCGGATGGTAGGAAGGATAACATAGAACTCCCTAACCCATGTGGAATGCGCAACATGGGGAGCCTTTGTCAGTGGGGCCCAGCCGAACTCTATCAACCGGGTATAGAAGGCATGCATTTTCCTCTCTAGGTCAAGCAAGTGGAAACCCCTCTCACAAAGAAATTTTTGTTTCGGTAGTCGTGATGCCTTTCCGGACTGGCAGCATTGGGGAACCGGACAAAGGGTAGATTGTCTTCGTTAATACCAGCCATTAGATAAGCCTGTAAAAATTTGGAAAAGCATACACGTTAGAACTACCTGTGATTAGACCATGTTAGGCTGAGAAAAGAAAAAAATTATGATTTAAGTGGCAATGGGCTATTTCACCACTGAATCGCACCACAGTGGCCTAAATTCTGCCAGAGTGGGATGAAGGAGGCTGCCATAGCGGGATGAAATCCGTCAGAGTTGCCTTCATCTGGGACGAACATCAGGTGCGATCATGGCACCCCTTCATCCCAAAAACCTCATTTTTGGCATAATTTCAACAGATCAGAGTTTATAAAATATCCTAGTACCTAAATATGTTATTATTTTAGCAAAATAACCCTTAAATGAGGTTCAAATATGGGTTTAACACTAAGAAAACCTTTCAAATCCTCCACCCATTTCAGAGTCATTTTGATCGTATTTCCGCAAAATCCTTATGCTAAAAACGTTGTAGAGACGTTGTGGACGGAAGGAAAGTGGTCATGCTACATTTTCTAGTAATTCAAGCAACCTACTTTCGAAATGTTGAAAAATACCCTAAGAATATTGTAATCAAATATTTATCGTCATGCAATTCCAGTTAAGTTAGCATTAAAGTAATAGCATAAGGAACGAGAACTTTACCTTGATGTTGACGTTTGGAGCAAAGTATTTGAGAGGATTTTTTAGAGTTGGAATGAGAAAAGGGAAGAAATGGAGAAACCATTCCCATTTTCCCCCCTTACTATTTCCAGTGTCTCGCTAAAGCGGGAGATGCATCGCCACTGCGGCCGCCTCAGCGGGAAGATTTCCGCTCTGGCGGGTTCGGCTGTGCAGTGGGACACATGTCTTTTCTCTGTGTATTACCTCATTTCTCTAACTGCTTTCTTTGAATATAGAACCCTTTCGGGCTTAAGGTTTGAAAAATATATATCCTTTGTGATTTCGTAATTGTTCGATCTGCTAGTTTGGAAGTACTCTGATAAGGACTCGTGGTTATCCCTTCGCTAGTCGTTCGGGATGAACGAGGGGTAAATTGGTATCTATAGTAAGGACTCGAACCGTCGTTAATTAGGAAGGGAAGAATGTCAGGAAAAACTGGGTCTCTCAGCCCGTCACAGTGGGCTTGATGCCGCCTGGGCGATAGTGCTCTAGCGGGATAAGTGGCCGCTAGAGAGGGATAGTCGGAAAAAGAACTTAAATAACGCAAAACCTTATTTTCTTCCTTTTCCCAAAAGCACCAAAATAGGTGAGGATTACCCCAGAAATCCTCAAAAGGTTGCTCTAGGCTGGGGTAAGAAGGAGGAAGAGATTTCTAGCACAAGGACGACGATAACTTGTAAATTTTTGGTCAAATTTACTGGCCCGTTATCCGGAAAACCAGATTTTGAGCTACAATCCCTCTGTGAATACTTGGCGCCCAGGTAGGCTAGGTTTATTAATTGAGTAGTTGTAAATATGTGATTCACTGTGTAGTATACTGTTAATTGATGGTAGAATTCATGAATAGGCTTTCGTGCACCGAAAAAGGAATAGTCGTACAAGTAATTTTAGTTATTCCGTCCGGATTATACCCTAGGGGGAAGCCTAATATTGTGAAGTAGGGTAGGTGATGGTTGGATTTCATTTTTATGTGATATGTGTTGGTAATTGCTTCATTGTAATGCATGAGTGTATATGCATGTAGCATTGTTGATCAAACATAATGAAATGAGTATGAATGAACAAATGTATGCCATGATTCAACACTTTATTGTATGATTGTGAGAATGTACATATGACTGTGATTGTGATTGTGCTGAATGGATCAGGTGTCACGTTTCGACACACTAACTTGGATCGGTTGCCATGATCTGGCGCATATATTCGATCGGATGTCACATCCGACACACTAATTTGGATGGGGTACCACATTCTAGTACACTAACAGTTTGGGTATGGGTTCCATGAGAGAAATATTGAATTGTCATATATGTCTACTTGTTATTGAGAATGTCGAATTGTTCATTGCTCTGAGATGATGATTGAACCATAAAATTGTATATTTGTATTAATGTGTTGTTCTTATTTGGTTATACATCTCGTTATTGAAAGAACTCTGAATGGTCAGGCTCAAACCGAAATAAGATATGGTAAGCAGAGAACAGGAGTCCAGGTGCACCTTGTATACTTTAGAGAAGTGGTTTGTGTCCTTAATGTGTGAGTTGAGGTAGTGTTATGTCGTAATGGTTAAATAGCTAGGTGTCACCGCGGAAGGAGATTAGTAGGCAGAAACGGTTATAAACCTAGGTAGAGCGTATTATGGAGTCAAGGGTTGAGTGGTTTGGTGGAATGAGTAAGGGTATGTCGTGAGTGGTTGTCCATGTTGGTAGTGGTTACATCTGGAACCGCTCTAAGAGGTAGAATGTTAACTGACGATATCAGAATAGAGAGAGTGAGGGTTAGGGTCAAGTGTGCCAGTATATGTAAGGTATCCAGAATGGTAAGGATAGGAGGATATAAAGGTGGAGGAGTGAACAGTCTTATTGCATGTTTCTTGCTAGTGCATTTCTTATACTATGCAGCAGGTATCGGGTTGACCGATGATGCCTACTAGTATGTGTAGTTGTACTAATACTACTCTTGCTATGCCTTTTTGGCATAGTATGGTTGCATTGTCAATGATTGTTTCATACGTAAAGACGAAGATAATCTGCAACAACTTCTATTACCTTCCATGTGGTGGGAGCGACGTCATTGGTTACTGTAATTTCTATTTTGTAATCTTAGAAGCTCTTGTACCTGTTTAGACTAGATCCCTGGGGTGTTAATTACTTTACAAGTCTTAATTTAAATTGTTGTTCAAAAACTCTTATTTTATAAAAATCTTATGAATGTTAATTGTCCTTCTGTTTTCTTAATCTTCCACATGTCCTAAAATTGTTTTTGAAATCGAGGCTTCTCCTACGTAGGTGTTAGAGTAGGTGCCCACACGGCCCGGTGGGGGGTCATGACAAATTGTGGTGCTGACACATAGGGGTTATCACCTCTCCTATTATATATAGAAATATTTTTAATTTTAAAATTGAATTAATATTAATAAATTAATTGATATTTTAAAAGTAAAATTTACAGATTAATTTGGCGCTGACACATAGGCACTCTCACCTCTCCTATTATATATAGATAGATATGCATTTATTAAATTGAATTAATCTATACTTAATGAATAATTCAAATTCTACTAATCTATCAATCAATATAAAGCTGAAAATAAGCACGGTGATGTGACAGCTCATTAGCCAGTATTACTATTTATCTATTTTATCAGAATTTTGATTTTTTCCTTTCATTTTCTGTTAAAAAATTAGTACTCTCATTCCTTATCATTAGCATTTATTTAAAATAACTTTTCCTTCCAAATGTAACAGCTAAGTAAAATTAATCTCTTTCCTTATTAATAACAATTTCTTCATTTAAATCATTGTTAAATAGTATCGAAATTAACACATTGATTCATTAAACCCATACAAATGGCAGTAGCATTGATTTGATATTATAATACAAAATAAATGGATTTAATTATATACTTAAAATTAAATTACCTATAACACTAACATTAGCATTAATTACGATAGTTCAATTGTTTTTATAATTGCAACATTAATGATTATATTTAATTTCTAATAGCTATTTAAACTATGTTAATCCTCAATATTTTCCTAAGCATATTCTCCCTACAACTAATTAAATTCCTTCTACTTATTGTTTTACTTTGAGAAACGAGAGGTTATTCCTTAAGACTTAAATAATAACTTTCCTACTCTCTATGATTTCTCTACCTTTTTTTAGGTTACCTCTAACTATATATGTCAAATTTGTGGTGTGATATTCGGTTTAAAGTATATATTTATATTATGTTATTACTTTATATTCTATACATAATTGTATTGTTACATCATTTTTTTAGTGTTTTGAGCTTATTATGAATTTTATGTGTACAGAAAATGTATCGATTGAACATGATCGAAAAAGAGGTAATTTTAGCTCCTTTCGAAGCAAGGAATGAAGATTGAAGAATGACTAGGTCCTCACCTTGCGAGAGACACATATGAAGAAAAAAACAAAAGATTTTAAAGTTGATTGGCCTCACCATTTTTTATGCATATATGAAGATTTCATCCATTATATCTTGGTTAAATTTGTAACAAGATCATATCTTATTCCTATTTATTTAATTTGTCACCTTTTTGGATATTTTTCTCTTTTTTTAATATCGTTCCTTTTTAAAAAGTCAAGTGATAAGAATCCAATCAAAACTTAATTATTTATATATATATATATATATATATATATATATTCTTAATCATATAGATAAATAATACATGAGTAAATTTTTATTTATAATTCTTTTTATATAATTTTTGAATACCTAAATTTTAATTTTAAAATATCAAATTAATCTAATATTATTTAACTTTAAAAAATAAGCAAATTGACTCTCGAGAAGTGACAACTATTTCAAAAGGAAGAAAGTAAATTCATAAATTAAGTTCTCATTACAACTCCAAAATAAATAGGGGGAAAAAACCACCGTTTCAAAAAATAGAGTTTATCGTTATCAATAATACATGAGTAAATTTTTATTTATAATTCTTTTTATATAATTTTTGAATACCTGAATTTTAATTTTAAAATATCAAATTAATCTAATATTATTTAACATTGAAAAATAAGCAAATGACTCTCGAGAAGTGACAACTATTTCAAAAGGAAGAAAGTAAATTCATAAATTAAGTTCTAATTACAACTCCAAAATAAATAGGGAAAAAAAACCACCGTTTCAAAAAATATAGTATATCGTTGATACATAATAATAAATAAACTTAGAGAAAGACAGAGTTAACGTAATTTTAGCCATAGGAAAATAACTAAGAGAAAAAGGTTATAATCAAAAGAATATATAGTAGATACCTTTTAACTCTCCAGTTGAAGAGGAGCAATCATATTGAATTATAATGTTTCTACTTATATTTCTTTTTTCCTTTATATGTTTAGTTTTGTTTCTTTTTATTGTTTTATTCTTAATGAAAGAAATTTTTGATAAACAAATATCTTGTATATCTAATGAATGAAACAAAGCTACAACTATTAAAATCACATATACAATTTGTGTTTAAAAATGAAAATGTTTTTATATATTTACATTTTTAAAGAAAAGAATGTAATAAAAAGAATACCGTTCATCTATGATGTAATTCTCACAAGAAGAATCACAAACAACAGCGGAAATGGAAAATACAAGAAAGTAAGATAGATAGATAGATAGATATATAGACACAAAAAGAGAAAACAAAGAGCAACCTAAGGGTATATTAAACCCAAAGACCTCAATTCTTTAATCCAACAAGAAGAACCTAACTTTTACGATGACCTCAAGGGAATCGATATCCGAAGCAACCAACATTTCTAAATAGGTTCAACAAACCTTATACCAAGCTTTCAAACACTCACACAAGGAGTTTCAGGTTTATAACCACAATATTCAAAATCAGCCTACCTCTAAAATGAACCCTAAAGGCCTATTTATAGTTTTAGGCATTATTACATAGATGGGCCCAAAAGTGATCTGAAATGGACCAATGGGCGAGCCAAGTCGGGCAATCCTAATGGCTCGGCGATGCACCTAATGGACTCGGCGAGGAATCCTGCTCCTTGCCTTTGTTGGGAGCTACTCTAACTTTGGGCAGTCTGGGGAGCATCGCCCAATCCACTTTGCGATGCGCCAATGGTCTTCAGCTCACCTAGTGAGCAGCTTACCCCTTTGTAGCTCCTTGGGCCAGTTGGCGATCTTGGGAAGCCTCGCCAAAGGGTTTTTGCGAGTGGCCAAAGGGGCCTCTAGCTCGCCGAATGGAGCACTCCTTCACTTGCTCCTCCTTGCTTCGGTAGGCCTCCCACGCTCCAAGCTATCATCCAAGCATGGTGTTGCCCAACTAGGAGCTCCTTCAAGGTGTGTATCTTACCATGCAAGGCATGGAACCTCCTCCTTGGCATCCATATAAGCCCAAGAGCCTCCATCTTTGTTAACGATCCATGAATACGTTGAAGTTCGTGAATGGATGGCCTTGAGGCAATCTGGATTGCATCATTCTCCCTTCTTGAAAAGGATTCGCCCTCGAATCCATACCTTACAAAAGCATAGGGGAAGCAAACAATACAAATATCCTCATGGCATGAGGGTTAGCGTTAGCAATAACAATTTCATCACCATGCCAAGGATGCACAAATTTAACATATAAGCAAGCATCACAAATATCAAGCAAGGGCTTGTAACCCATCAAAGTAATAGATACTTGGCTAAGTAAGAAACATTGACAAAGGGGTAGAGCGAAGGAACCAATACACCTAAACAAATTCATATGTAAGCCCTCATTGGTTCCACACTCAAACAAGCATAAGGCCTCCCTTATGTCAAGTAGCAAATGATACTTGTCATCTTGACCAAGCATCTCTTCACAAGTGCCACTATTCCAAATACTATCGGGGTCAGATGGAAAGGAAATCCATGGTCTTCGATTGAGTACCCCTCCTTTTGCCCGATTGGCACCCTCATCTTCTAACAACATACTCCACTCAACAGCATGAGCATCAGCATATGCAAACAAGTAATAGAGAAAGGTGTTTCACAAATCAACTTTCTCTAAGGTGTTTTCATGGGTGTGACTACAAATAGGCTCAAAAGCACTGGTCATACCCTTAAGAAGTGAAATACACCAAGAAGAAAAGATAATGGGAAAACAAACACCACCTTCCTTTTCATCACATTCCATCACTACAAGAGTACTCTCATCTTCCAAGAGGAGATTTCCATCTTTGGGAGGACAATAGCTTCACACCATAGTGGGTTATTATAGCAAATATAGTTATCAAGAACTATACTACTCTCATGACTCACACCACTAGGCACATCACTAGGAGTGTTTTCATCATCTTCAAATGAGATATTGTACTTAAAGAGGGAATGATCAACCACTAGGGAAGAATTAAAACATTAAAGTTCACCCTCAAGAAGACACATATCAATTTTTGAAGAATTTTCAAGCACATGATCTCTATGAGCAAAGCAAACAATCGGATCTTCAACAAAAGATATGCTCATAGAGTAACTCCTATTCAATTGATCAACATTATCATTAGTACCACCAGATAAAGGTTTCTTAATGACATTACAAGAGCCCTCAACTAGTGAACTGCATTCACAAACAGGTTGATCAACACAATTATCACCAGATAATGAACTATCATTTAAAGCACATGTGTCAACACTAGGTGGACACAAATCGATCTTACTAGAAGAATCAATTCGGTCATCAATAGGATCAACTAGTGTATCCACATTCTCAGCAAGTACATTATCAACGCATGGTAAAGAAGGAATAGGCTCACATAATGACAAGTTATCATTTACACTTTGTTCATTTGTAATGGAAAAAGTGTTAAGTTTTGCTATTGTACCTTGACGCCCGCAAGAAAGATCTTCTTTACCTTGAAATGACATTCCCTTAGAAATGTCTGGACAGCCCATAGGTGTATCCATTAAAAGGGCTTCACGAGGATCCTGCAAAAGGAACGAAATAGAATAGGGAGGGGAAGAGTTAGATGGGTTAGCTTGAAACTCATGATCCTTATATGAGGTGAGGATCAAAGCAGTTTTGACTTCCATGTCCTTCCTTATCTCTTTATGCTCAGCCAACAACAATTTGGCCTTTCCTTTCAACTTCCTCCTCTCTTCTTCTCCTTGGGCCTCAACCTCCACATGTCCCTCCTCCTTCTTCCTTTTATCCCTCAACTCATCCATCTTTCGATACATCTCTATGACTTGGGATGGTGACATTGGCTTAAGGACATATTTACGACCCATCGACATGACGGTATATGTGTTGTGCCTTCCATCATGTGTTGTCGCATGGTTGTGCTACCATGGTCTCCCGAGTAGTACATGACTAGCTTGTAAGGGAATCACATCACAAGGGACTGCATCTTGATATTTCCCAATTTGAAATTTGATCAGCACTTGTTCATGCACACTCAATTCCTTCACCCTCATTCAACCATTGAAGCTTGTAAGGCTTAGCAAGCTTAGTGGTAGGAAGCTTCAAGTAGTCCACCATAGCAGTGCTAGCAAGGTTGGCACAACTTCCACTATCAATTATCACGATACATACTTGGCCCTGGATGAGGCACTTGGAATGGAAGATATTCTCTCTTTGCTCTTGATTTATCATGGCCTTCCTAGGTATAGTTCGCCTTACCACATACGAGGGTAGTGTGAAATCTTTTTCTTCGGGCAAAGTCTCATCCATTCGTGATAGCCCATCCTCTATGGAAGTATATGCTCATGCATCCGCCCAATCATCCGACTTACATCCATAGTAGCTTCCATGATAGCTTCCAAAGTAACCTTCCCTTAGGTGGGTGGGTTTCACTTCCGGGTGCCATGGTACCTAACAATTAAGACAACTCAACAAAAATAGCATACAACGTTAGCGTTAGTAAAATAAACTCACAATCACTCATCTTTGCACACCTTTGATTGCCTCTCAAATTGGCGCGGCTAATATTGAAGATTGCTTATACTCGGTTGATCACAAGGTCTCAAATTCTAATCTTGGCCGGAATGGATTTTTGTGTCAAGAAAAATGGATGACTCGATTAAAGCAAACAGACTTGAATCAAGAAGTTAACTACGAATTAAAACAAATAAAAGAACGAAAAGAAAAAGCACTAACAAAGAAGTAAATTCAAGAACCAATAGTCAACAAGTAGGTAATTACATTTGAAAATCAGTTTAGGATTCTTACCAACGAACTAGAATCAAAGAAAAGAAACTAGGAATTAGAACCTGAGATTAGAAAGGGTCATAAGATGAGTTTCCGATCGCCAAATGCACTGTTTTCTTTGCCTAACGTGAAGTTCAGCGCACCAAATTAAAGATAGGCTTGCTAAACTTGACAGTCTACCAAGGAAATTTGGCGATCTGGGTGGAAGTTCGGCGATGCACCGAATGGACTCGGCGAATAAGGCTGAGTCCGCCGAATTTTCCAATAGCACCCTCCAAATCAAGGCCAACTCGGCGACCTAACTGCCCAAAGGGCGAGGCGCTGAGTGGGTTAGGCGATCCCCGCTTTAGCTTTGCCTAATCGACCACTGCTGTTTCTTCAAAGTTCTGAAAATTGAACTCATGTGTCCCCCCCTGCACTTGTCCTTTAGTACTTACCCTCTTAGGTAAATTCCCTTTTTACAAACACTTTTAAACTTTCTCTTTCTTCCTTTTTGGAATCAAACTCTTCCTATTTAAAATTTTCCCTCCTTGAAGATTTGAATGTTCTTCAAGAACTTCAAGAACACTATGAAGACCCAAAATAAAACCCTTTAGATTTCTAGGTCAAAGTTTCACAAAATTCAAGATACAAGCTCTCCTTGATATAAGTAACAAACCCCAATATTTTTAGCACTCAATTACTTGCTTAAACTTCTAGATTTCAAAACCCACTTTGTCTTCTTCGAAGCTTCGTCAACCTTCAATAGTGGTTTCTTCAATAGTGAACCAAACACTTTCAAATCTCAACTCTAGACTCGAAATAGGTTAGGGAACACTAATCTAACCTTGGAAACTACAAAGAAGAGTCAAATCAACAAGACCCATTTCAGCAATTTATCAAAAAGGAATTTGAACACTTTTTTTTGTAACAAACCCCAAGACTAGAATCGTAGGAATGATACTAAGCTCGGTTCTGATACCAAATAATGTAATTCACACAAGAAGAATCACAAACAACAACGGAAATCGAAAATACAAGATAGATAGATAGATAGATAGATCTAGATAGATCTAAATAGATAGATCTAGATAGATCTAAATAGAATCTATCTTAGACAGATAGATAGATAGATAGATAGATTTATCTTAGATAGATAGATAGATAGATAGATAGATAGATAGATAGATAGATCTTAGATAGATAGATAGATAGATATATCTAGATAGATAGATCTAGATAGATCTAGATAGATAGATAGATAGATAGATAGATAGATAGATAGATCTAGATAGATAGATAGATAGATCTAAATAGATAGATCTATATA